>JAODAL010003386.1:0-174994 GCA_025379985.1 Phyllomedusa bahiana | reverse complement strand
GTAAAAAATATAAAAGTTATGGGGACCAGGATTTGGAGAAGGTTGGATACATTTTAGATGTATTAATTTTAATAAGTTATAGTACCAGGATTCTGGGAAGGGTTGGATACTTTCTAGATTTAATTTTTTTTTTTTTAAAAAAAAGTTATAGTAAAAGGATTCTGGAAAGGGTCTGGATACATTTCAGAGTAATAATATAAAAATTATAGTGACCGGGGTTTCTGGAGAAGGGGTTGGAACTTTTCTAGATGTAATAAATAACAAGTTATATGCCCAGTTTTGGGAAAAAGGGTCTGGATACATTTTAGATGAAATAATTAAAAATTTTAAGTGACCGGGATTTGGAGAAGGGTTGGGAAATTTCTGATTTAAAAATATAACAAGTTATGTCCGGGATTCGGAGAGGGGTGTTGCCCAGGGATTTTGGTTGCCTTTTGGGGTCGGGAAGGGAAATTTTTCCCCCAAAAATGAGGACAATTGGTTTCTGCCTCTTGGGGTTTTTTCCCCTTCCTCGGGATAAACACTTAGCACAATAGGTGAATGGATGGACGTCTTTTTTCTTTTTTCAGCCTTTCAAACTATGTAACTATGTAAGATGCTCCAAACTTTCAGCTGAATAATGGGCTCATTCTACACCCACTGGTTCAACCCTTTTTTTCCTTCATTTTAAAACACAAAAATTTTAGTGATGTTTTCTTCTGGTGTTTTTGGTGGTATAACTTAAAAATGTTGCACATTAATAGAAACCCTACTGACTACTACAATCCTACAAAACCCCTTGCTGCAGCATTTTTGAACAAAATACAAACAAAAAAAGTGGTCAAAATGCTGCCCAATAAAACAAAATGCTGTGTTTGAAACCGTCCTCAAGGTTCCCCTTTTAACTTCATCTGAGATGTTAAACAACACCTAGTTCATTCATGATTTCATGTCAGAGAGTGAGATAAACCTGCAGATGGGGCTTTTTATATACAGTCATGGCCCAAAGTTTTGAGAATGATACAAATTAATTTTTACAAATTACTGCATCAGGTTTTATAATGGCAATTTGATATACTCCAGAAATGTTATAAAAGGGGATAGCTTAACAGCAATTAATTGCAAAACATCCAGAACCATTCAGTGTGGGGTTGCTTCTCAGCCCCAAAGGGGGTCGGTCTCAACAGTCTTGGGCCTAAAAAAACATATAAAAAGAAAGGTACCAGAATGTCCTCCAAAAGGGAACTTCTCCCAACCGTCCAAAGGCAGTTTGGGGATCAACAATCCTTTTCCAGCTGATGGGCACCTTGCCATAAAGCAAATAAAAAACTGAATAGTGTGTCGTGCATATGTGTTCAGCCCCCTGATTCAATACCTTTTTGCTGCAATAAAGGGGTTTTTTGTTGGGGGATGTTCTACAACTTTACACTCTAAAAGGTGGAATTTATGTCATTTTTTTTGACAAAGCTTAGTAGTCAGATTGGTTGTGAACTTTGTGAAAAGGCAATTTTCAAGTATGTACATATTCTCAATGGTTTTCGGTTTCTGAACTGTGCGGGTCTTGTAACACATGTATATGGTTAGATGTAAACCCTTTGGCTGTATGTTTAGGGTCATTGTCCTGCTGGAAGGTGAACCCCAACCCCAGTCTCAAGTCTTCTGCAGCCTCTAACGGGTTTTTTCCCCCAGGTTCCCCCATATTTATCTCCA
The DNA here is from genome assembly GCA_025379985.1 of Phyllomedusa bahiana. Lineage (NCBI taxonomy): Eukaryota > Metazoa > Chordata > Amphibia > Anura > Hylidae > Phyllomedusa > Phyllomedusa bahiana. The sequence continues at coordinate 173,305 of JAODAL010003386.1, read as the reverse complement.
TCCATCTTCCCTAAACTCTGAGAAGCTTCCCAGTTTTATAAAGAAAAGCCTCCCCCCAGCATGAGCTCCCACCCCCAGGTTTTATGGGGGGGGATGTTCTTCAGGGAATGTGCAATGTTTGGCTTTCCTCACACAGAGCATTTGGGCTTTTTTGGCCTCATCTAAACAAGCATTCTCTACATGTTTGCTGTGTCATTACAAAGCTTTTGCAAATTTAAACAGGGGGTTTGTATGGCTTGCTTTCAAAAAAAAGGGGTTTTAATTCCACTCTTTATAATGACCCCATTTGTGGAAATACAACAAAAGTTGTCCCGTAACAGATTCTCCCCCCCGAGTGTGGATCTTACAAATCCTCCAAAAAAACCCCCGGGTCTCTTTGCTGTTTTCTAGTTAGTGCTTATTGTTTGGCTGTCCATTTAGGTGGATGGTCATGTCTTGGTCATGTCTTGGTAGCTTAGAGGTTGTGTCATACTCCTTCCATTTAGAGACTAAGGATTGAACAGGCTTTGAGATGTTCAGAGTTGGGGATTTTTTTTTAAAACCCCCAAAACCCGCAATAACTTTTCCCTAAATTTATCCCGGGGTTGTGGTGTTTCCCTTGGGTTTTATGTTTCTGTTTGTTCACTAATTTTCTCTAACAAACCTCAAGCCTTCAATAACATCTGTATAATATAGAAAAAAATTTTTCTACAGATGTCCTTTATTTACTAATTAGGGGACTTCTAAAGGTAATTGGCCACACTGGATTTAGGGGTATCAGAGTACAGGGGACTGAATACGTATGCACACCACACGTTTCAGTTTTTTAACTTGCAAAAACTTGAAAAAGAATTTATCATTTTCTCTACACTTTACAAATACTTTCTACTTTGTATTGCTCCATGACATAAAATATTAATGAAATACGTTTCAGTTTGTGCCTGTAAGGTTTGAAAATGAGGAAAAGTTCAAGGACTATGAATAGTTTTGCAACCCACTGTAGATAGACAAATACTGTAAATAGATGATAGATACTGTGGAAAGATACTGTAGATGGATAGGTACTGTAGATCGATACGGTAGGTAGGTAGATAGATAGATATGAGAGATAGATAGATAGATAGATAGATAGATATGAGATAGATAGATATGAGATAGATAGATAGATAGATAGATAGATATGAGGTAGGTAGGTAGATAGATAGATATGAGATAGATAGATATGTGATAGATAGATAGGTAGATAGATATATGATAGATAGGTAGGTAGATAGATAGATATGTGATAGATAGGATAGATAGATAGATATAGATAGATAGATAGATATGAGATAGATAGATAGATAGATAGATATGAGATAGATAGATAGATAGATATGAGATAGATAGATAGATAGATATGAGATAGATAGATAGGATAGATAGATAGATAGATATGATAGATATGAGATAGATATATAGATATAAAGATAGATAGATAGATAGATAGATAGATAGATAGATAGATAGATAGATATGAGATAGATAGATAGATATGAGATAGATAGATAGATATGAGATAGATAGATATGAGATAGATAGATAGAACCTTCTTGTATGGACAGCAACAATCCTTGCATTCATCCCATAGATAGATAGATAGATAGATAGATATTATAAAAAGAATATTGTCTGAAGCAATAAAAATCGTCAAGAGTAAGGAAGAGAGTGACAAGGAGCAAATTGTGATGGCTAAGAAACAAAACTGGTGAACCAGCGAGAGGGTCATAACCACCCAAGGCTCCTGGAAGTGCCTGGATAGCTAAGACTAGTTTAAGAAACTAAGATGGCAGGTTTAACTATAAAACACTGATATGAAAAAATTATATTTTAATGTAATTATTAGTCTAACTACTTCTCTTTAAATAGTCTATGTAGAATCATACAATTATTTCCGTAAATGTCCTTGTACATATAATAAATCAGGAATACAGACCAGATACTTGAGAAAAATATCACAGTCTATAACAGTTTATGCTAATTACTTAAGAATCTCACAGCCTTTTGGAAAAAGGCTGATTACTTAATAATAGAGTTTTACATGGAAAGCTGATTGACTAATAATATAATAGCTCATCAATCAATACAAGTCTTTCAAGGATAAATGCAAATTTTCTTTAACACGATTACTCCCTCAGAACTGTAGGACAATTAGATAATTCCATCATTCTACTCCAGCTACTGTAGATATTAATGTAATATAGAATATAAACAATTTAAACTTTTGAATTAGTCACTTTCCCTGATGCGCTGCGGATGCTGCCGGCTTCCCCTGGTGTGCTGAGATTGACTCTGACATTCCCTAATGCTGAATTATGCCATTTGTCACCGCCATGCTAACAGTTGTTGCTTTTTCTTCCACAATATAATGTTACAGAAGCTTAAGAATTATAGTCTTTGATCTTATATGTGGGTTAATTTTATATGCAGAACTATCTCTTATCTTCTCTATTAGGAAAAAAGAGATGCTTATTATTTTCAATGAAAAAAGCACTCTTGATTACAAAAGTGTCCGAAAATGGAAAATAGTTTAATGACCAGTGAACCACATGAACAATATAATATGGCACCACCTTGATGAGTGGTAGAACAGAGCACTTCAACTTTTATTAACTACTTACATGACCCATGTGCATCGCCTGACCCAAAGTTAACCCCCCCCTCAAACCGCTGATGGCCACCCCGTAAGTTAATTAAATCGTAGTCTCTCCACCCCGTACCCACCCCACTTACCCTTCGGCCCAATTAAATAAACACAGGAAAACAGGGTGGATAAAATTGGCCACAGCAGCGGTTTTATAAACAAATTACAACATAAATAACATTGCAATAAAATATATATTAACATATCGAAATCTGTATCAAAAATACAACTCCTCAGTGTATCCTCAACTGACACACCTGCCAAACTCGACCAAATACCCAATAACTGGGTTGCTGAAACCAGCCCAAACTAGGGCAACCATAGCGAACAACATGTGGGGTTGAAAGGGGTCCTTGGAGGTCCAGTCCCCTGGTTCTGGCCCAGAGCTGAAACTCCACACACCACTACCCTCAGTCTTCACCCCCGGCTCGAAGGTACCTTACGCCACATCTAGTGGCATCCATCGACCAACAACCTGGGCCAACAGGGATACCACCCTGCTGAGCCCGCCCCCACTTCGTCAGACCAGGACACACCATTTTCCAACACCAGGGAGTCATCCCAAATCTGACTCCTCTGGCCACCCATTTCGCCCCCTCCAAGGACAGCACAACCGGCCCCCACAGGCCACCGTGACAAGAGGAGCACTCCAACACCTCTCCGTAACCATAAAGGGCGCGAGGGTGGGACTCACTCAGCTGAGTCCGCGCATCTGCTCCGGCTCCGTGCAGGGCGCGGTCTTTATGTGCCGAGCCCTGCGCGTGACGTCAGACGTCAGGTGCTCCCTCTAGTGGGGTTGCGCACCACCGTCCGGCGCCTCGCTTACTGAAGATGCATTTACCTTGCCATCTAAGTGGTTAAATGTTTGGCATGATAGTCATCTTTGACCTCTGACTCTGTTTGGAAGGGGCTCCCTTACTGACTGCATGACATATAGTTATGTTATGCATCAGGAAACTGTATATTGCCATTGTTTGGTGAAATATTTTGGAGCACTATATGGTGACCATTTTTGATCGTGGTTTACTGATTATGTGCCATTGCATGGTGACATTATTTGGGCATGGTAAGGTAAAATTATTTGATTGCACACAACTCCATGTTGCTATTCTTCTATTGTGGCTCTCTCTGCTAATGCCCCGAAACAAAAGTACCAGTCACCAATGCTTCCAGCAACGTAGTGGCAGCTTGGAGCCATTCTTTTTACAATTTTTTGGAGTCTCCATCCCAGATTTCATCACATCTGATGGAATAAACTGTTTTCCCGGGGAACATGATGCACATTATTGTCTCCTGCAATTATATTTATGTACAGTTATAAAAATGTCTGAAAGGGCCTTTAAAACAAGACATTTATAAGTCGGTCTGTTCCTGCAAGTAGTCATAACAGCTACTATGCCCTAACAATCCCTATTAGGGTGCATTCACACTAGTCCCCGGCGCCGCCGCCGCCGATCGTTAGGGTCCTAAGCCGTTACCAGTCGCTAAGCTATCAGCTTAGGACCTTGGCGACGGCAGCGGTGGCGGGACTAACTGTATGTGCGTCCGCCGGATGCACATACAGTTAGATGCTTTGGCGGAGCAGAGAGCTCCGCAGAGTACTAGGAAGCCGCAGGCAGGATGCGGCTCACCGGAGTGCACAGCGCGGGCGGCGTGCGCGTCATCACGCTGCCCGCGCGCGGCCTGGTGACGTCACGCCGCTGAAGAAAAAGACCGGGAGCAGCGACAGCGGCAGGGAGGGAGGTCAGGTGAGTGCTGTCAGTTTATCACTTTTAATTTGCTCTATTCATGCTGGGGGCCTATAATCTAATTATAAATGTGCAGGGGGGAGGGGGGCTACTATGTACTGTTATATATCTGCAGGGGGCTAATAAGTACTTTTATATATGTGCAGGGGGCTACTATGTACTTTTATATATGTGCAGGGGGGCTATTATCTACTTTTATACATGCAGGGGGGGCTATTATCTACTTTTATACGTGCAGGGGGGGCTATTATCTACTTTTATAAGAGCAGGGGTGGGTATTATCTACTTATATACGTGCAGGAGGCTATTATCAAATTTTATACGTGCAGGGGGGCTGTTATCTACTTTTATACGTGCCGGGGGCTGTTATCTACTTTTATACGTGCAGGGGGCTATTATCTACTTTTATACGTGCAGGGGGGGCTATTATCTACTTTTATACGTGGCAGGAGGCATTATCTACTTTTATACGTGCAGGGGGGGCTATTATCTACTTTTATACATGCTGGGGGGCTATTAACTACTATTATAAGTGCACGGGGGCTTTTATTACTTTTATACGTGGAGGGGCTATTTACTACTTTTACGTGCAGGGGCTATTATCTACTTTATACGTGCAGGGAGGCTATTATCTACTTTTATACATGCAGGGGGCTATTATCTACTTGGATATGCGCAGGGGGGCTATTATCTACTTTTATATGTGCTCGGGGGCTATTATCTACTTATATACGTGCAGAGAGGAGCTATAATCTACATACATATGTGCTGTGAGTCCTATAATCTACCTAAATATACAAGTGCTTTGGGGCCTATAAGCTATATATATACCTGCTGGGGGACCTATAAGCTATCTATATACCTGCTGGGGGACATATAACCTACCCGAGTGTGCTGGGGGACCTAATCTGCCTATATACCTACGGGAGTCCATAACCTGCCCATATACCTGCTGGGGGATCCATAACCTGCCCATATACCTGCTGGGGGACCCATAACTTGCCCATATAACTGCTGGGGGACCTATAACCTGCCTATATACCTGCTGGGGGACCTATAACCTGACTATATACCTGCTGGGGGACCTATAACCTGACTATATACCTGCTGGGGGACCTATAACGTGCCAATATACCTGATGGGGGACATATAAACTACACACCTACCTACTGGGAGATATATAAAATATATAACCACCTACTAGAGGACGTATAACTTACTGGGGGTCCCTATTTCCCTCACTGGGGGGACACATAATTTACTGCGTTGTGAAGTCGCTAATAGTCGTTAAGCCGGTTGTTAAGGCCTCAAAACAAGTCTGTTGATAAGAGTTAGCAATCGACTCCGCGGACTCCAGTCGGTTGTTAAGCCGGTTGTTAAGGCCTCAAGTCGATTGATAAGACCTTAGCAATCGACTCCGGGGACTAATTCACACTGCAAGGGACAAATACCGATCGGTTTATCCGGCAGGTACTTGTCCGGTTTTGCGGCCGTCCCCACGGCCGCTGGGAGACGGCTTTTCTCCGCGATGAGCGTAGAAAAGCCCTCCTCCCACCCATTGAGGTGTTCATATTCCGTCCGGAAACCGGACGGAAGAATGAACATGCTCAATGATTTTTGAGCGGCACGCGGGTGGAAAACCTCCGGATGGAAAACCCGTGCAGTGGAGACTGCTGCACAGGTTTTCCATAGAGCCCATTGTACTCATTTTCATCCGGTTTTTCAGACAGTCTGCAAAACCGTAAACCGGCCGAAAACCCATGCCGTGGGGACATGCCCTTACAGGGATAAGACTCCTAGGCAGATGGATTTTTATTTCAAAGTAAGGAACCAACAATAAAAAGTTCCAACCTCCCTGGCAAAGTAAGGTACAGCAATACCACCAAACCTGCCAGTCTGTGGTCTCTGCAGGCACCGGCTCCAAATGAAACAGAACCCTAAACATACTTAAAACAGTATTCTAAGAATCGTTAAAGCTTAGAATATGGCAGAATAAAATTCTACACAATAAAAAGTTTTAGGGCAGAGGTTTATGTGCAGCTCCTTACAGGCCCACAAAGAGATGACCACATCCCCGTGATCAATGTGGACCAAAGAGAGGATAGATTTTTCACATAGTTAAAAAAAAATAGCCTAACTGGGTTTTCTGATCACATTGATTAGTTTTAAACATATAGGTAAAGATTATTACAAAATACATTGCTGTTCTGAGTTTGTTTCCTTTCAGACCTAGAGTAGTTCTTATTTCCTTCTTCCCTAGGTTACCAATCATCTCTCTCTGCTCTACAACTCTGACTGGGTTAGTGACTTAATTCCCTGCTGTGTCTTATCAGCAGCACAGGAGCAAGTTTATCTTTCTTACTGACAAAGTTTAACCCTTTAGAGCTCTGCAGCCTTTTGCAGTGCTGTTTAGACTCCTCCATCATCAATGTTCCTGTAACAGGCTCAGCTGGATATAGCAAAGCTGGAATGTCAGTCGCAGCTGTAGAACCACTCACAGCCTTTATAGGAAGTGAGCATTTGAAGCTGGCTGTGAAGAGCAGGCTCTGTGAAACAGCATGGTGCACACACCGTAAACGGTTTTGACCTTTCTGACAGAGCCCCATTTTTGAGACCTGATGTGTCACTTTATGTGAGGATAACTTTTTGATACTTTTACCTATCCACGTGATTCAGAGACTGTTTTCTAATGACACGTTGTGCTTTAAGTTAGTAAGAAATTTTGGTCCATACAATACTTATTTATTTTACTTATAATACTTTACTTTATTTGTGAAAAATATCAAAATATCATGAAAGCTTAAAAAATTTGCCATTTTCAAGTTCAAAAATGTCTGTGTGTAAGACAGTTATTCCACACAAAATAGTTTATAACTAGTTTTGAGCGATTACGTTGGCCATCGACATCGGTCGAGGGTCGATAGTCGACCATCATCGACAAGATAGTCGATGGTCGATGATAGATTATGATCGATGACCATTAAAGTCTATGGGAGAGCAACAACACCTTCATTCTTACACCCAAACAGGGCTGTAGAAGCTGGAATTAAAATCCACAAAAGTCAAATGGATTCGTGCTACATCTTAGGCAAAAACACTTAGGTTATAAAAGCCACAAAAAAAAACCCACAGACCATTCACTATCCCTGTCTTGTATCACAGCATAAAACCCTTTAAAACCCTACATCACCCAAAAATTTAAAAAAAGGCCAGAAGGCAGTTTTTTTTGAACCTTTTTTTTTAAATTTGAACTGGACATTGACAAACCTGTCCTGAGCCACAGAAATGAGCCCCAAACCTGCATGCCCCCCAGAAAAAAAGTCCCGGGGAAAAAGGGGATTTTTCAACCACCATTTTATTTTATCACTGGCCCATTGATTTATCCCCTTCCTGGCCACAGAAAGACCCCCCCAAAAGGGGGCTTTGCCCCCAAAAAGGATTAAAAATGCCGGAAAAGGAGCCCTTAAAACCAACCACCATTTTATTTTTAAACGGGACTTTGGGACAAACCCCCTGCCTGGCCAGAAAAAAAAAGAAAAAAATGGGGGGGGGGGGGGGGGTGGGGAAAAATTTTAAAAAGTTTAAAAAGCCAAAAAAAAAAAAAGTTTTTAAAAACCCCCAAAATTTTAGTTTTACGGGATATTGTTTTAATTTTGGGGAAAAAAATGAGAAAAAATGAATAAACCCCCAAAATTAAAAATTTCCCGGGGAAAAGGAGTTTTTTTAAAACCCCTTTTTTATTTTTCCACGGGCAATCCCGGTCCCTGCCCCGGGGTACCCTTTGCCCCCCCGAAAGGTGGGGAAACCAATTGAGCTTCATTTGGGAAATACTGGGGTTAACGCCCCTGTTCCCCCCAGGTGCCCTTTTCTTGGCATTTTTTTTTCTCATTTTACCCCCAAACTGCTAGGGGAAATTTGGCCCTCGTATTTGTTCCCCTGTCCGTGCTCCATACTCCTTTGTCCTCTGAAAAAACCTACATCGGGTCAAGTTCCCTCCTCCCCCCCCAACCCCTTTCCCTTTACAAATTCCCCAAGAAAGGGTTTTTTTTTTTTAACCAGCAAATTTTGTACAGGGCAATTTTTTTAGTATTTTTCATTCTAGAAAACACATTTTTAAAATCGGGGGAATCCCCCCAGGTCTTTTTTTCTTTTTTTTTAATTTTGTTTTAAATGGGTTGTTCAATACGGGGTTTGCTAGCTCTTTTTAAAGACTTGAAAAAACAAGTCTTTTTCCCAATATGTGTCCATTAACATGTCCTTTAACCCAAATCCTTTTTCTGACAGCACCATCCCCCCCCTTAGCCACTCTTGACAATTGTGAAAACAAATGTCTGTTAGAAACAAAAATTTTTTTATAATAGGACCTGTAGTATAGCGCATGTCACAGCAAAATCCCCCAAAAAAAATTCAAAGCATGCCCCTTGAGCCATTTTGGCCCAATTTGAAAAAAAAAATTTGCCCGGGTTAAAAAACAACATTTTTTTATAATAGGCCCCTGTATTTAAAAGCTGCATGTCACAGCAAAATCCCCCCAAAAATTAAAAGCATGACCCTGACCCCACTTTGGAAAATTTGTGAAGAACAAATGCCCTGTTAGAAGCAACATTTTTTTTAAAAAAGGGAAACCTTTTAACTCCCATTTCAAAAAAAAATTTAAAAAAATGACTTCTCACCCCCCTGAAAAAAATTTGTGAGGGAGAAATGCCACTTAGAAGCCACATTTCTTTTCCCAAAAGGACCATGATTATTCCCTTTAAATCCACGAAACCTGCCCCCCAAAAAATTAAAAAATTTTACTTCTCAGCCACTTTTAAAAAATTTTGTGAGGGAAAAGGGAAATTTAAAAAACCAAAATTTTTTCTGTTAAAAGGGGACCATGTTTATAGCTGTACCTTACAGCAACATGCCCCCTCAAAAAAAAAAATTGACAAAATGCAAAAATTCCCAAAAGAAAAAGTAAAAGTAAAGTTTTTGCCCATAAAAAATCTTCCCGGGTTTTTTTACAGTCTCCCACAGAAAAAACCACCAAAATGAACTGTTGGGAAAAGAAAAAATTGCAGTAAGAAATGATCATTTTTAAAAAAATTTTCAAGAGGACCATTTCTGTTTAAAAGAGGAAAATGAAGTAGACCGGCAACTAATCGGTTTAAACCCCGGCAAAAGGGGGCCCCAACATCATCAAGATCCATTTCCCGATTCATCTTGATGAAAGTCAAACGATCCACATTATCTGTGGAAAGCCGGGTGCGTTTGTCGTAATGACTGCTCCAGCTGTGCTGAAGGTTCCCTTCTCAATATGACGCTGGCTGCTTGGGGAGGACAACACCTCCCATGGCGTGGGGAGCGGCTCGGGCCATTTGTCCCCCTTTTTTTTATCCCCCCGAATTTTATTGGGGCCGAACCTTTCAAAAACATCGGTTTTTTAGACCAGATATCGTGGCCCCTAGATCTTTTAAACGGTCTCTGTGTGGCGGATGTGTGCCCCGGGATTACATGCGTTTTGGGGAGGTGGTAAAAAAGATTGCCAAAGGTCAACCCCTTTGGGTTTTTTGGGCCCCCTTGCCCGCTGTGCCGCTTCCCGGGTCTTTTGGCCCCTCACTGCGTCCGTCGCCTGATGTTGTTTCCCCCTTGACATTTTAAGAACGTGAAGCAGACGCAACAGATGTCTCCATTGAAAACAGCAAGGGTTTTCCCCTTTCCTGCATTTTTCTCTCTATTTGGGTAGTGGAAGGAAATGCGATTTTGTTTTTTTACCGGGGGTCCCCGGGGGGTGGGCCCCTCAGAAAAATGTTTTTTCATTTTGATGGCCTTAATGCAGGATCATGTTGGGGGAAATGGAGCACCAAACACTCATTGAGAGATGGGGCCTTGATTTCCCCCAAACCTCGGGGCAGGGGCCCCTAGCAAACTTACTTCCTCAATTCCCTTTCCCCTCCGCCCCCAAACACCCAACCTCTTTCCAAGGCTTGGGGGCCTCGGTAAAAGTCGGGGTCAGGAATACCTCCTCCTCCCCCCTTCCCCCAACACACTTCAACACAGCCCTGACTTGCGTGAGATGATGCACCCTGAGAGCTGATGCGCTGCCTTGCACTAGCCCTGGACCCCGAACCACTGCCTAATGAAGACCGATAAAATTGAGAAACTGTCAGGCCTTGTGGATTCGACAGAGAGAAAGGCTCCGTGTCCGCATCTGTGTCCGTCTCCTCCTCCGTCGCTGGCGGGACCTGTTGTTTCAGAGTGTCCAACGATCGTTCCAGAACTAAGATCACCACAATGCTCATGCTGATAAGGGCATCGTCCGCACTGACCATTTTGGTGGCTTCTTCAAAACTGGCAAGGATGGTGCAGAGCTCTTTCACCTGCCTCCACTCTCGGTGGCTCAACACCCCGAGGTCCGCACCACTGCTTGTCAGGCCATGTTTCACTTTGTACTGCGTCGTGGCATTGCGCTGCTGGCACAATCGCTGGAGCATGTGGAGGGTGGAATTCCAGCGTGTTGCCACGTCAACAATGAGACGGTTGACGGGGAGGTCGAGCTGACGCTGCAACGCGGAAGTGCGAACTTAGACTTCGAGCCTTCCTCAGCAGGCAGTCCAGACCCGTGTAGCTCTTTAGAAATTTCTGGACGACAAGGTTCATGACATGTGCCAGGCAAGGGATGTGCTTCAGCTTACCGATCTTAAGGGCGGCCAGCAGATTTCGCCCGTTATCGCACACCACCTTGCCTGGCAGAAGGTTCTTGGCACACAGCCAGCGCTCGGTCTCATTGCAGAGAGCCGTCCACAGCTCCTGACCTGTGTGTGGACGGTCTCCAAGACAGATTAATTTCAACACGGCCTGGTTTCTCTGGGCACGTGATGCCACCAGAGGACCTTGGGGGAAAGAACCCTGCACCATCCCTGCGGTTTTGAAGAGCGTGCGCCAAGCCTGAGAGCCACCGTCACCCCCAGAGACATCCACCCAGCTCACCCAGTGAGCTGTCACAGAGATATAGCGGCCTTGGCCGTGCTTACTAGTCCATGTGTCGGTGGTCAGATGGACTTTTCCGGCCACAGATGCAGACAACGCGCTTGAAATTTTAGATGACACGTGGCTGGCATGGGCTGGGACGGCTTTTCTGGAAAAGAAATGCCTGCTCGGCATCTGGTATTGGGGGCTGGCGAGGGCCATGACGTGGAGGAACCCATCTGTGTCCACCAGAGGGAAAAGGGCAACATTTCCAAGGCCAAAAGCCTGGCAATGCCGACATTCAGGCTTTTGGCTTTGGGATGGTTTGGGTTAAAGTGTTTCTTCTGCTCCCAAATATGGAAGACAGAAGGCTGGCTGCTAGACTGGCCGCTGTACGCCGTGCAGGTCGTCAAACTGGTGGAAGGAGAAGGGGTAGGATGGGTCTCTGGTGGTGCTGGTGGTACTTGGGCGACGGTGGAGGCTGAAGCAGAGGCTGATCCCTGATCATGACTCTGAGAGACATGGGCAGCTGAGAACCTTGGTGGTGGCGGAGGAGGCGGAGACAACGGGTGGGACAGTGCATGGAGGCCCGGCGTCGGTCTGGCCTTTTTTGGCCAAGTGTTGCCTCCATTTCAACTCATGCATTCGCTGCATGTGACTAGACATGTTGGTGGTGGTTAACCACCTAAGGTTCTTGCCTCTACTTATGCGTTTACGGCAAAGGCGGCATATGACATCGCTGGGTGAATCAGAGGCTTGCTCAAAGAAGGCCCAGGCTTGAGAGGTCCTGGACCTTTTTGACGGCGATAAGCGAGGAGCAGGGTTTGTGCTGACCGTGGCTGGCGGAATCATATCAGCGGACTTCTACGACCACCCTCTCCCTTTTTGAGGCAGAACCCGTACTGACACTACCCCATCGTCTTCCTCCTCGTCTAGTGATGAAGCGCTCGCAAGCAATTTCTGCTGAAAAGACCACGTTGGATCCGCAATCATCATCATCAACACAGGTGACTTCCTCTTCCTGACATTCTGCATCCAGGAGCTGAGGGCTACAAGCAAGAGGGACTGCAAGGCGTTGCCGACCGCCCGGGATTTTTGCCAATTGACCGGCTTCCTTCTCCTCCTCTGATGGCATCAGTAACTGGGTCAAGCAGAGAAAATCATCCCTTTGGCCTCTTGATCTTTTAACATGCCTTCTGACCCCAACCGCATTTTGTCATCAAAGAGGTCTTCAGAAAATGGATTTTCCACAGTGGTGGGTATACGAGTTGACATTTGGGCTGCTTCATGTTGGACGGATGCTGATGATGCAGATGACGACATTTGTGGCCGGACTGGGAGGACGAGGAGGTAAGACTGCTGGATGCAGGTTGCATTAACCACTGAAGACAGATTGGCGACGCTGTTCATTACTGAGATTCACAGGGCCCTGACCCAGCGATGACAGGCCTGACGGTCCTACAACTGACGATCCGCTGGCATGCGTGTTGTCGCCAGCACTGGAAGGGGCACCTTCTCTCTTACCTCTACCTCCATGTCCTACCCCCCTCTTTGCTCGCTTACCACCTGAATTTCGCTCCATGTTCAGAAATATAAAAATTTGAGAAAGGTATGGAAGAGTTTTGGAAAGTCTCTTATTAAAAGACGGCAAATCACAGCTATTCTCAAATCCCTCAAATCAAAACAAAATTGCTAGATTCAAAATTTAACTGCAAAGTAGATCTATCAACAAATCTGGACTGGCAAAAGTGCAAAAAACACGTATCTGTAATGTATTCGGATAATAAAAGGTATTTTTTGGCACCTATCAATTCACCTTGGTGACCACAAAATTGCTGTATTCAAATTTAACTGCAAAGCAGATCTATCAACAAAGCTGGCCTGCGCCAAAGTGAAAAAACACGTATCTGAAATGTATTCGGATAATAAAGGTTTTTTTGGCACCTTTCAATTCACCTGTGGTGCCTACAAAATTGCTGTATTCACATTTAAGTGCAAGGTGCCTCAATGAACAAAGCTGTAGTGCGCCAAAGTGAAAAAACACGTATCTGTAATGTATTCGGATAATAAAAGGTATTTTTGGCACCTATCAATTCACCTGTGGTGACTACAAAATTGCTGTATTCAAATTTAACTGCAAAGTAGATCTATCAACAAAGCTGGCCTGCGCCAAAGTGAAAAAACACGTAATTGAAATGTTTTCCCGGATAATAAAAGGTAATTATTGGCACCTTTCAATTCACCTGTGGGGACTACAAAATTGCTGTATTCGCATTTAAGTAAAGGGTGCCTCAATGAACAAAGCTGTGGGTGCGCCAAAGTGAAAAAACACGTATCTGTAATGTATTGGGTATAATAAAAGGTATATTTTTGGCACCTATCAATTCACCTGTGGTGACTACAAATTGCTGTATTCACATTTAAGTGAAAGGGTGCCTCAGTGAACAAAGCTGTATGCCCAAAGTAAAAAAAAACACATATCTGTAATGTATTCGGATAATAAAAGGAAATTTTTTTGGCACCTATCAATTCACCTGTGGTGACTACAAAATTGCTGTATTCAATTTAACTGCAAAGTAGATCTATAAACAAAGCGGGCCTGCCCAAAGTGAAAAAACAAGTATCTAAATGTATTCGGATAATAAAAGGTATTTTTGGCCCCTTTCAATTCACCTGTGATGACTACAAAATTGCTGTTTTCACATTTAACTGCAAAGTGCTCTATCAACAAAGCGGCCTGCGCCAAAGTGAAAAAAACACGTATCTAAAATGTATTCGGATAATAAAAGGTAATTTTGGCACCTTCAATTCACCTGTGGTGATAACAAAATTGCTGTATTTACTTTTAAGTGAAAGGGTGCCTCAATGAACAAAGCTGTACTGCGCCAAAGTGAAAAAACACGTATCTGAATGTATTCGGATAATAAAAGGTATTTTTGGAACCTATCAACCTGTGCTGCTGACTACAAAATTGCTGGATCTAATTTAACTGCAAGGTGGCTATATCAACAAAGCGGGAATGGCAAAATTGAAAAAGAACACCTATCTGAAATTATACTAAAAAATAAAAGTGGATTTTTTGCACCTAACAAATAGACCTGCAGTTACTAGAAAAGATCTGTATCCTAATATAAGTTCAGGCTGCCCAATATCCAGGAAATATTTAAATAGAAAACTGTTAATAATAAAGCTATTGCAGTGAAATGTCTACACTAAGGGCGACATGTATGATCGGGTTTTTCGCCCTTTTTTTGGCGTATACTCCCCCTCCCAGCCCGAATCCCGCTGTCGGAAGCGGGATTCAGGGGTTAGGCGCATGTTCGCCACTTTCAGCTGCGCCCCACATGAAGGGGCGGGCAGTGGCGCGGTGTGGGCGCGGGTAGGCTTTCCGGGCGGGGCGCAGCGCGCTCAAAAACCCTGAGGCATGTACGATGGCGAGTCGGCAAAGCGAGGCGCAGTGCAGCGCTCGGCAGCTCCGACAGGCAGACCTAGTTTATTTTGGTCTACATGCTCCGGCGAGGCGAAGTGAAGCGGGAAATGGGAACATGTGAGGAAGCAAAAGAAGATCGCGACAAAAATCTCGGTGCTCCGTTGGGCCCACAAGAGTATGATTCCGAAAAAATCGCCTTTAAAAAAGGCAGAAACATTGTCAGAAAAGACTGAACGTAAAAAATAAACTAATTAAAAAAAAAAACACTTTCCAAAACCTATAACGGCCAATATCAAAATTATGATATTGTAAATTCCCGGGGAAATACAGTAATTCAAATTCTGAAAGCTGTTCTCTTTGGGTCGGCATAAACCGGCCAATCAGAATAGGAGCAACAGTGAACCATTAAAACCTATGGGAAGATTGCCCAATCGAATCCATGGCGGGATAATTCAAAATACAGTAAAAAGACAGAAAAGAGCTGATTGGCTGAGCTAGCGGGGGCTTGGCTAGCTCGGCCAATCAGAATAGGAGCGACAAAGACCCATTCTAGTCTATGGAGAAGTTTAGACCAATCAGAATCCACGGCGGGATAATTCAAAATACAGTAAAAAGACAGAAAAGAGCTGATTGGCTGAGCTAGCAGGTGCTTGGCTATCCCAGCCAATCAGAGAGCGAGCTACTTCTCCCATTATAGTCTATGGAGAGATGGGCGCTCTGAAATCTCGGCTCTCAGCGCCGTGCAGCATGTATTAATCAAAAAATAATTTTTATTAAATGTAAAACATTATCAGATAAAGAGCCGAACCCTTCTTTACAAATAAAGCAGTTAAAATCCCGAACAACGCGTTTGTCGCCGAGACCGGCGCACATAGGGAATTGCAATAGAGAGAATTGCCGGGAAATACAGTAATTCAAAATTGTTTAAGCTATTCTCAATTGGTCGGCATAACCAGCCAATCAGAATAGGGGTGACAAAGACCCATTATATCCTATGGAGAAGTTTGGACCAATCAGAATAGGACGACAGTGGGCCCCTTCTAACCTATGAAGGATATTTAAACCCAAACAAATAGAGCGTCGCTCGCCTCTCCATTGGTCCAAATAACGGGGCCTTTTAACTTAGCCAATCACGAGCGCGCTCAGAATTTCTTTCCCCCTAGAACTCTATGAGAAAGTAGCTCGCGCTCTGATTGGGTAAGCTGGACGAGTCCCCGCCAGTTCATCCAATCAGCTCGTTTCTGGGATTTTTTTCTGTATTTTGAACTGTCCCGCCTTGGAATATGATTGGGCAATTTTCTCCATAGGATATAATGGGGCATTGTCGCTCCTATTCCATTGGTCAATTCTTCTCCATAGTTATAATGGGGCATTGTCGCTCCTATTCTGATTGGCTGGTTTATGCCGACCAATGAGAATAAACTTAAACAAATTTTAATTTTCTGTATTTCCCGGAATTCTCTCTATTGCAATTCCCATGTAGCGCCGGTCTCGGCGAAAAAACCGTTGTTCGGGTTTTTTAAAAAGCTTTATTTGTAAAAAAGGGTTCGGCTCCTTTATTTTGATAATGTTTTACACTTAATAAAAATGATTTTTTTATTAATACTTTTTTATGCCGCCGGCGCTGAGAGCCGAGATTTCAGAGCGCCCATCTCCCATAGACTATAATGGGAGAAGTAGTTCGCGCTCTGATTGGCTGGGATATCCAAGCCACCGCTACTCAGCCAATCGGCTCTTTTCTGTGTTTTTTACTGTATTTTGAACTGTCCCGCCTTTGATTTTGATTGGTCCAAACTTCTCCACAGGATATAATGGACTTTGTCGCTCCTATCTATTGGTTTAATACTCCTTCATAGTTAGAAGGGCCACTGTCGCTCCTATTCTATTGGTCCAAACTTCTCCATAGGATATAATGGGTCTTTGTCGCTTTCCTTTCTGATTGGCTGGCTTCTGCCGACTAATTTAGAATAGCTTAAACAATTTGAATTTCTGTATTTCCCGGGAATTCTCTTATTGCAATTCCCTATGTAGCGCCGTCTCGGCGACAAACGCGTTGTTAGGGATTTAACTGCTTTATTTTTAAAGAAGGGTTCGGCCCCTTTTTTCTGATAATGTTTTACACTTAATAAAAAGATTTTTTATTAATACTTTCATGCCGCACGGCGCGAGAGCCGAGATTGCATTGCACCATCTCTCCATAGACTATAATGGGAGAAGTAGCTCGCGCTCTGATTGGCTGAGCTAGCCCAGCCCCCGCTAGCTCAGCCAATCAGTCTTTTCAGCATTTTTACTGTATTTTTAACTATCCCGCTGTGGATTCTGATTGGGCCCAAACTTCCCCCTAGGTTTTAATGGTTCACTTCGCTCCTATTCTGATTGGCCCGGGTTTTTGGCCCCACCAATCAATAGCTTTCAGAATTTGAATTACTGTATTTCCCGGCCCAAATTTTCCCAAAATCCTTAATTCTTGAATTAGGATATGGGAAAATGATTTTTTTTTATGTATTTTTTAAATTTTTTAGGTTTCAGCTCTTTTCCAGAGAATGTTGAACGCCTTTATAAAGGGGATTTTATTCATACTCCGCACCGACATCGGAATGATTTCTCGCTGTTCCAGCCTGTCTCGCATCGGAAGTGTTTTTTCGGCGCAGTCCCGCACGCGCCTAAGTCCCCACTGCGCCCATGTCCCCGGGACTGTGCCCCACACACACTGGGGAGGCTCAGGGGAAAATTTTCCCCGCATGTATGAGTCACTAAACCCCCGGCGCGGGAAACATAGGCGCAAACGCCGCACTGCGCCTCGGTCCCCGCTCTGCGCCAAAGTCCCCGCACTGCGCCTAAAAACACTGGCCAGCGCGGCGGACTTTTCCCCGCATGTATGACCCGCACTACCTCCCGGCGCCCAATCATAGGCGCAGCCCCGCACTGCGCCACGGACCCGCACTGCGCCTAAAACATGGCGAGGCGCAGCGGACTTTACATGCTATGTATGAGCGCGCCCCGGGCCCCGACATTTAAAACAGGCGCAGATTCCGCCGGGATACTGGTGGAAAGGTGTGCCCCGACCCGGCGGGATTCATACATGTGGCCCTAAGTCTTGGTGAACTATATCCATTATTCTTTATAGAGCTTGTCTGTGTTCGCCCGCAGGGCCCCCCCTCCGCTTCCCCCCGTGACTTTACAGCGGTAGATGCTCCTTTAAAATTCTCTAGCTAACTACATAAAATCTTCTGATCTCTAATCTAACTAAGTTGTAAGGATCACAGCTAACAGTAGAGCTTTCTCTGTGAAGAAATAGAATAATTTCGCTGAGCTGTTTGGACACAGGCAGAGCGCACGTCCTACTGCTATGAGACGCTGAGAGACACTGATCATGAACCGGAAGGGGTGTTCTATGTAAAACGAGGTCATGTGATTTTTCCAGCCAATCGCAACCATACACATGCCAGTCATGACGTCGCACACACATCTCACCCTGCTCTATTCTGTAAGCTGATTTACTGGCCACCAAAATGACAGAAAGCGCCGAAAATGGCGCGATACTAATAGATGATGCACAGATTTTAACCTAAATTATCGCATGATCTAAAAATTTCGATCAACATAAAAACTGTGCCGATTTCAACTTTGTCGATAATAATCGCTCAACACTACTAGGGAACATCCACAGAGTATATCAATATTTGCGTATCAGAAGGTGATAATTTGTAGAAATCTCCATAGTATTGTAAGGGCGGTGGATTGTACTGACTCAGGCTTTTGTAAAAAAAAAATTAATTAGGTGTCATTATTTAAACTCAGTATACAGCCTTGTATTCTTTGTATCAGGGGTCTTATGAAATAGGTACAAAGGAAGATATATTTTTATTAAGTAACGAAATACAGTTAGTACTTAGTTCCTCAATTTGGGATAGATATAAAATATAGACTATGATCTAGTGAATGTACGTCAAGGCTATAAACCACAAGTAGGCAAATTATTCTAAGAGCCTAGCTAAAAATCACATGATGTGACTTATTCTTTTTATTCTTTTGCCCTTTTTAAGAAAGTTTTGCCAAATAAGAATCTTGTTTTTTCAGCAAATTCAAGGGGTTGTCTCGCTACAAAGATCAGCTTTCCACATGTAGGGAACACAAAATTAAGATGTTTTCCAAATATATTACTTTATTCATCTTTTTTTGTTAAGGAGCTACAAGTGATTTTATTACCTTCCTGGCTCTCTCTGGTTTCCCAAGTGACCGACCTGTGTACATCTCCCCTCCTGCTGTTTGTTCTATCTGTTTACAGGGACTGATGTCATCACACAGGTCCTGGTGGCACAGAACTCTGGACAGTGAGAGCTTGTTTGTTATCTGATCTTTCAGACAAAAGCCAGTAATCACTGCTGTTAACTTAAATCTCATGCTGTCAGGACCAGGGAAATCTGAGTTAATCTAATTAGCAGCAGTCTGAATACACTGAGCTCATATGCTAATTACAGACAGCTTGACCAAGAAGTGACAGAGCAAAGTGGCATTATTTCATTCATGCATCCTATGAAACTTTGAGATGAGACAACCCCTTTAATATTTGATATTTCACTGGCATTAGAATGTAAGGGCGCTTTCACACAGAACATTTTTTGGTGTGTTTTTTTAACATTTTAGCAGTAATTGCTGTGTATTTCTGCAAAAAATGCACCACAAAACGCATCAAAAAATGCACCAAAAATGCTCCATTTTGTGGTGCATTTCTTGGTCTGTTTTTTAAAGCATTTTTGATGCATTGTGTTTGCAGAAATACACAGCAATTAGTGCTAAAATGTTAAAAAACACACCAAAAAACGCTCAGTGTGAAAGCACCATAAGGGGTGTATCCCAGGTTTTTGTCGACGAAAACAGCTGCCCGAGTGGTCACACCCTGAAGAAGACTTGAGTAAGCCCACACTAAGGGGATGTTCACATGACATTTTGAATACCTTTTTCGGATCTGAAAAACGTATCCAACATGCACCCAAGGTTTGCTTTGTGTTTGGATGCGTTTTTGCTGCAGCAAAAACGCATCCTATAGTTTTAGATAGGGCATTTACTGCATTAAATGGATCAAGAATTGACACGTCAATTCATCGAATGGATCCGAAAGACGAATCAGAAAGACGCATGGAAAACACACATCAGCGATCACAAGTCTGAACGCCGATGCGTGTTTTACATTGAAAGCAATCACACTGCACATTGTTAGATGAGTGTTTGGATCCGTTTTGGCTCCGAAACAGATCCAAACATGCATCTAAGAAATGCTGTGTGAACATCCCCTAATGGCTCTGCCTTGTATCTCTCTCTCAGCCGGCTGGAGCCTTAATGGTAAAAGGTTAAAGCTTCCTCTCTTTTAGGGGGAAACTTATGCTAATTAATAATTTGAATCCCACAGGTAATTGGAGATTGGGCTCTGTTTGAGAGTCCGCCTTAAAGGGGATGTATCACTTCCTTACTTCCGCTGATTCACACTGCTCTTAGCTTCTCAACTCTGTGAATGCAGGGGCGTTTCTTCCCCTCCCAGCTGGATGACATCATCCCCCCTTCACTGCTGGCCTGAGACTCCACCCCCCCCTCCCCTCTGAGTCCACATATCACTGTGTCTCTCCCTATCAGTTTTATTTCATAAGAGCTGTATACATACCACAGGCTGCATTCAATCTAATCTGAGCACTGATCTCTCACAGCTGGAGATGTATTACAGCTTTCTAAGAACGGCACAGATCTGCGTGTATGCAGGAGAGTTAGTCACAGGGACAAAACTGTCATGTTTTCTCATTGTACAATCTGCTGCAGTCTGTTTCTGCTAGGTGTGGAGACAGAAAATGCTATGGCCCCTAACTCTGAGTCAAGAGACACAGCTCTGTGAATCGCCCCGGGGCTGTACAGAATGTAAAGAGTCTCAGCTAGTGAATTGCAAAGGAGGGATTGCCCCACATGGTTCTGTAAATAAAAACACAAAAAAGGGGACACTGTGAAACAAGGCAGCTTTGTAAGAACCAATGCAAAGTTGCTTGTTTCACTGTCCCCTTTTTTCTAAAGACCTTTTTAATTTTGAAACATAACACCCCCTTTTAAAGTTTGCATCAACACTTTCAACCTTACAGAGAAAATATACTGTTATTTTTAGCTTTAAAGACCTTTTTGGGTTTTGATATTTGTCCTGTGATTGTACACTTTTTTTACTCCATTTTTTCCTCTGGACTCCATGGGAACCACCTTTCATGTACAGTACGTGTAAAAACCAATTTTCACAAAAATTGTTGTCCCCTTCTGTGTTGGTCAGTAAGTGACCCCTTTTTTGGGACCCTCATATTTGGGAATGGGGCTTTGTGGTATCAAAATGTTTCCCAAAAAAAACTTTTTTTTGGGTTTTAGATTACGTGCTGAAGGGGCGTGAAAGGAGGGAAGGAGAGCTGTGACACTCCCATTGTGATTGGGTCCTGTTTATCTATACACATTGGGGACACCTTTCAGTGTAATTCGCCGCTGACAATGAGGGAGCTAAAAATTTTCTCTACAGAATAAAAGGGTAAACTTTATTATCCCGGTGGGCCAAATGAAAACTGCGGATGTAAAATATTATGAAAATTAACAGCAAGGGGTGGTCATGTTTTCCCTGAACAGCCACCCCCAAATGTTAAAAAAAATTGGGGAACATCCATTAAAATTTAGCATGACAAAAACTTTAGTTTGTTAGTTTTTTCACTCTTGGTGGGTAAATTCTTCTTTTTCAAATTCAAAGCAATGTGTACAGAAAGATATTGTAAGATCAAAAAAAAAAAATTATAAAAGTAATTACATATATACGTATGTACACTACCTTTTAAAATTTGGGGTCATTAAATGTCCCTTATTTTTGAAAGAAAAGCTTTTTTTCAATGAAGCAACAAAATGAATCAGAAAACACTCATACATTGTTAACGTGGTAAAGATATTCTAGCTGCAAACTTTGGTTGTTAAGGGAAAAAATACTACAATTTTTATAGAGCCCATTTCCAAAAACCCATCACTCCATGTTTCAATGTACATTTTTTTTTGCAAATGTGTAAGAAAGCTATTTGGATTTTTTTTTTGAACACCTTGAAAACCCTTGTGCAAGTATTTACACAGCTAAAACAGTTTTTTTATTAAAAGAAATTATAAAGGCTATTTCAAGGCTTTTCGGGCGTATTTCGGACGTAATTCGCCCGCAAATAATCCTGAATACTTTTCCCAAATAAAAAACAATTAGTTTAGCATTGATCCAAGTAAAACGCCCGTGTTCACACGAGGCTATTTTGCAACTTTTTTAGGGCGAAAAAACTCCGTAAATACGATCGTAAAATTAATCCCCTGTACTTTTTTTTTGGGGGTATTTCCAACATAAAACCCCATAGAAAGAATGGGGGGAAGTATTTCCACCGAAAAACGAGTCACACTTTGTGACACGTATTTTAAACGTATTTTCGGGACGTATTTTTGGGGGTAAAATAATCCTAAATAGCCCCGAAATAAGCCGGGGAACTAGCCTAAAAATGACCTCCTTTTAGCTGTTAAATCTGGGGGATTTTCATTTGTTGGTTTATAAACTCCAAAAAGGCCAAAAAAAGAGAATTTCTGTGGAACCAAGCTATCTTTTGCTGAGAGATGAGGGTTTTCCATGCAGAAAATGCCAAAAAACTAAGAAATTTCCCAAACGGGTTACTTCTCCCTTTAGAGGGGAGCACAAACACTCTAACAAGTAGAAAAGAAGGGGAGGCCCCCCCTGCCAACTGAGCAAAAAAGACAAGTACATTAGATTTTTTAGTTTGAAAATCGATCCTCAAGGGCCTCAACTCACTTCATTAAATAGTACCCCCAAAACGCCAATGTAAAAGTCACAGTGAAAGCGACTCCGGGGTGTGGCCCTTTAGGGCAGAGGGCAAAAAAAAAGCCAATCTAGACTGCTAATAAAAGGAAAAGATTTTTTATGGTAAGAAACAACATTTAAAAGGGAAATTGGAAAAAACGTTTTGGAACGAATCGAAGTCTGGGTTTTTGGATACCAGAAAAACCATTTGTAACGCAGAACAACTGAAAAATGCGGGAAAAGGGGGCCCTAAATGCCATCGTCAACAGGTGGGGGTCATGTATGGTCGGGGGTGGCTTTGGGTCTGGGGAGGTCATGTAAAGGTTTTGGGGGGGTTTCTTTGGTGCTGGTAAAAGTGGGAAATTTTGTACAAGGAAAAAAGGGATTTTGAATAAGGGAAGGTACCCTTCCATTTTCAATGCATCCCAAAAACCCCGGGGTGGGGGCGCTTAAAGGGACCCAAATTTTCATCCTGAAAAGGGACAATGACCCAAAGCCCCCTCCAAATTAAGGGCAAAAATTTATTTGGGGAAAAGCACAGCGGGTTTTCTTTTTAAGGGAGGGGCCCAAATCGCATCACCAGATCTAAAACCCCCATTGAGCTGTTGGGGGAGAAAGCTTGACCGTATGGTACACAAAAAGTGCCCATCAATTCAATCCAACTTGTGGGAGGAGCTTCTGGAAGCATGGGGTGAAATTTCTCCAGATGACCTCAGCAAATTAACAGCTAAATGGAAAGGTCGCAAGCTGGAATTGACTGCAAAGGAAGCACGAAAGCAAAGTGTGAATAGGAAAATTTTTATTTCAAATAAAAATCTTTATTTCTAACCTTGTCAATGTCTGGACGATATTTCTATTCATTCCGCAACTCATTTGACAAATAAAAGTAGGAGTTTTAAGGGAAAACACAAAATTGTCTGGGTGACCCCATACTTTTTTAACGGTAGTGCGTATTATTTTATATATATATTTTATAATATATATATAAATATATATATATATATATATATATTTATAAACACATATATTTATATATATATATATTTTTATATATATATATTATACACACATTTATTTATATATATTATATATATATAAATACACACACATATATTTATATACATATATATATATATATACACACACATATATATACATATATATATATATATACACACACATATATATACATATATATATATATATATGTATACGTGTATATATATGTATTTATATATGTGTATATATATGTTATATATGTATATATATATAATGTGTGTATATATCAAGGTGATATAAGAGATTAAAAAAAAAACACAAAAAATAACATGAGTTAAACAATAGGTCATCTTCTGTTTACATATTCCCTTTAAAGGCAGTAATCCTTTTATGGTCCTTGGGGCTGCTTTCCAGTTAAACTGCAATGGTTGACAATCATGCACATGTGGTTGTTTATGGTCAGGAGCAGTTCCTGAGAAAGTTACTGGCCTAGCAGGACTCTGAGACAACAGAACATCAATGGAGGGTGGACCACAATGCATAGGTAGAGCATTTTTTTTATAAGGGGTAGCCTCCCCTAGACTTGTAATAGCAAGGAATGTCTAGACAAGAGTTTCACCCATCCGGGTGCCCCGGGCCTCCAGGAAGTTTTTGTTTTGTGGAAAACATCAAACTCTGCAAAAATTTTCTAGACCCTAAGGAACTGTGAAAGGGGTTAAAAAAGATTTTTTCCCGATTGGAGGACTTGCGAAATAACTTAGTTGGGGGGATAAAATTATACCCAAAAACCTTGGAGGGGGTTTTTGTTTTCTTCTTGATTATCTTTTACCCTCCCAAAACTTAGTAGAATTATTCTCTTTCTTCTTGGGCTCCTCAATGTTTTCCTAAAAGTGGGGTTTAGTATTGGCTGGTTACCTTTTTCTTTGTTCTAAGTTTGTTTGTCATACTTCCAATTTGACTATTTTAGTGTTACATTGGACCAGCAATAATAATGTAATCTTCTCTAATTGCTTTTAATTTCTGTTCCCTTTTGCACTCCCCCTTTGCTTTTTTCCCCGTCAACGATCTTCTATCTAAAAACTTTTTTTCCCACTTTTTTCTTTTTTCCCCCTTATTCCCCTGGGAAAAAAAGTTTTTCCCAAATTTATTCCATTCCAAATATTGTATTTTGTATTTCCTCATGATTCTAGAGAGAAATGCTTTTGCATTTTTATTGTATTTTAAAAGGGGTTTGGGTTCCACTACATTGTTCATCTTCCCTTTCAGCCTGTTTTTTTGGGTTTCATTTTGAATTCGGGGGCGTGTTTATTGGCTTCTACTGGGCTGCATAAACCGGGTTTCTTTTGTTATAGCAACCATGCGGGCACCCCTTTTCAAGAAATAAACACTCTGTACTATATCCCTTTAAACTTTTCACCCCTTAAAAAGGGGGAATTCTAGAATGGGTAGGACACTGCAAATTTGGCAAATATTGCAAAGTTTTTTGTTTTTGCAAGATTTTTAAACAAAAAAACCCGCGACCTTTAGTGGAAACCCCCTTTAATTTTTAATTTTTTTGATCTTACAATATCTTTCTTTAAACATTTTTTAATTTTTTAAAAAAAGTATGACGACAACAAAAAATTTTTGAAACCTGCACCCAATTTTAAGGGGAAATGTACCCCAAAATTTGGTTTGAAAATTTGGGTTGCTGTTCAGCAACCATGACCACTCTTGCTTCAAAAATTTTCTTTCCCCCTTTTTTAAGACAAAAGAAAAGCCCATAAGCCCATACCAATGGGAGCTGACTGGGAAAAACCTTTTAAAAGTATATGATATACTTAAAAAAAAAAAAAAAAAAAATGCCCCATGCACAAAACCCGAAAGGGGGGGAAAAAAAATTTTTACAGTATTACAATCAAGGCAAAGATGAAAGGTGTCTGAACAAAAGAAAATGTATGAAAACCCAAAACCCAAGGGGAATTTATGTCCAAGCACTTACAGACAAATGCATGTAGAAGTAAATTAGCATAGACTCACTACAATATAAATACTGTTTTTCCCACTCCCCTACACTACATGGTGATTTTAAACCCTTCAATAAATTTTTCATTTATTTAAATTTAAATAAGGCACATTATTCAAGATTTTAATTATATTAATTATTTGCGGTTGTTACTGGTTTTTTTAAATGATTTTCCTCAGGGGGTTTTCACTTCTTATTTTTTGCCTCCTTTTATCAGCTCCTGGAAGACAGATGCTGTGGCAGTCATCACCCAAAGACTTAGAAGGGATCTATTCAATGGATATTGTACCTCGTGACCTTTTTAATTATGGATCTGTTATACAGGCATCAATATAGCTATGAGGGATGAGACAACATCCCCAAGGGCATGTTCAAAAGGCTTATTTGGATGAGGTTTTTTGGGTTATTTTCGGGGCTTTTCCCCGCCCCAAACCAATCAAAACCTCACCTGAAAAAAGCTTCTTCAGAAGAGGTTTTTGAAAGGGGTTTCACGGGGAAAATTTTGGGTCATTTTCGACAGGGGGTTTAAACCCCTACCAAAAAATTAATTGCCAACAAAAAACGACCCCCCAAAACCCCTACCAAAACACGCCCCAAAAAACCCCCCCAAAACCGTTCAAGAATTGAATGACACTTTTTTCCAAAGAAAACGGTAAAAAAACCCCGTCGTGTGGGGACCCACAACGAGGGTTTACATAAAACAAATTAAAAAGAAAAAGGGGGGGGGGTTTTGGACGGGGGTTTTTGCGAGGGGAAAAACCCGAAAACCCATCCAAAACCTCTCCAAAATTTAAACCAAATGAACATTTCAATAACCTAATGGGTCCCTCATCCTATCTACAATTTCCCACTTGTTCAATGGATACAATTTGGAACTTTGTTGAAAAGTTAGAGATGTTCGCACTCGTCATCTATAGACTGATATTTTATTAGTTAAATACATTATTTAAACAGTCCTGAAGTATAAAATAACAGAGTCTAGTATACTTCATTTCTGCAGCATACTGGCATATGCTAGGAAGTTGGGGGCCAAAACAACAAACTGTCATCCTCCATCTGACAAGGGAATCCGATGGAGACATTTAGGGTGACATGTCCCATGAGGGCTGCGCCATTTTTTGATGTATTTTGCACCAAAAAAAACTGGTGATGCCCTATTCTCTGTATAAATGAACTGTCGTACACCAAAACTAGGTGCATTATACGCCACGCACGACACATTTGAATGTACCTAAAGTAGGCCCATCAAATATGCTAGCAATGATATGCTGTGTGCCTAAAATATGCTATGCAACTAGATTAGGCGCATCAATTATACTATGTAAGGTATACCAGATGCGAGATTTTTTGACAGGTTCATTTATTCAGGCGCACTATACACTCATTTAATGCACCTTAAAACTGACGTGACGGTACCTCTTTTCTGACTTTTCGCAGTTAGGGCCACATGTATGAAAACTGTCTAGGTCTAAAATTCACTTTGCTGCCCATAGCAACCAATCAGAGCCCATAGCAACCAATCCGAGCTCCCCTTTTATTTCATATAGGTCTCTGAAAGAATGAAAGGGGCGCTCTGATTGGTTGCTATGGGCAGCAAAGTGAATTTTAGACCTAGACAGTTTTCATACATGTGGCCCTTAATGTGTATGCTGGGCACTAGATAGAATTGGATATGAACACATTGACCCCCTTCCCAGATACAGGAGCTATAATTTTTTTATTTTTCCATCTATATAGATGTATGAGGATTTAGTTTTTGTACTTTTTAATAGTACCATTTACCATATAAGGTATCGGGAACCCCACCTCCCCCCAAAAAAATAACAAAAAATGTTTTAGTGCAATATAAATGATATTTTACCTTTACTCATCAGGTCAGTATAATTCATGTGATACCAAAATGTTAGTTTTCCTTACATTTTTTTTACTTTATTTTTTAAATCTGCTTTGCAGCCCCATTTTATGAGACCAATACAGGCAGTCCTCGACTTACACTGTTCTGACCTATACCTGTCCCCTAGTTGCAAACGGAGACTTATGAGGAATTCTGGCACTTTAGTTCATCATTTTCCATCCTCCCCCACCAGCAATATGCTGTGGAATGACAAGTTCCAGCATGCCACAGCAGCACATGAGGTGAAAATGAAGTGAACTCTTCTTAACAAGGGCACAGACAGCAAAACAAATATAAAAACCCTTTCCTGCACTATCCGAAACCAAAAAGAAACCTTTTGTGCTGGAGTTACCTTTCATAAATATACCTGTTCCGACTTACATACAAATTTAACTTAAGACCAAACCTACAGTCCCTATCCGTTTGTAACCCGGGGACTGCCTGTATCTTTTTTTTATTTCCATCTACAGAACTGGACCGGTCATTTTTTTCCGGGCTGAAGTGTAGCTTTAATTGATACCATTTTGGGTTACATTCAACTTTTTAATAACTTTTTATTCCAGAAAACCTAAACACCTCATGCAATACCTGCTCAAAATATTTGTGTCACAGTTCACGCCGCGGTCCCCTGCCATGGACCACCAGCATGTCGTGCCTTCCTTGTACTTGCCTGTCCTGTTGCTTCCTGGGGTCCTGTATGTGCACCGCACCTCCTAGGCGCGCGCGGCAGCTTCCTGCCCTTTATAGGTTCTGTGTCTCTGTCAACTTCCTCTTGACCTGTGACCCCTGGATATAAGAGGAAGTTCCTGTCTTTGCTCTGGGTCAGTCCATTGTTTGTTGCAGTGTTCATCTCTGAGCTCCAGCCAGTCTCTCTGGGTTTAACCCCTAAGTTGCTGGTTCAGTTCCTTTGGTCCGCCAGAGCTCCTGACCATATTTCTGTCATCTTCTGCTGTCCTGTATCTGCTGTCCTGTTCCTGCTGTATCCTGCCGTGATCCCCTTCTTGTTCCTGCTGTATCCTGCCGTGATCCCTGTCCTGTACCTGCGGTGTATCGTGCTATGTTACCTGTCCTGTTCCTGCCGTGGCCTGATGTTGTGTACGTCGTATCCAGCTACCTATGTTCCGGTCTACCACCGCCTGTGTTCCTGTCCTGCACCTAGGCTGTCGCCACAGGTAGCCACATCAGGGGTAGCGACCTGGGGATCCCCGCAGCTAAGTCCATCCCGCTCTGCGGCGGGCTCTGGTGAAGACCAGGGGCCCCTTAGACTCCGCTTCCTGGCGTGGTTCTCCATATACCATCTCGCCTGCGGTGACCACAGTGGATCCACACCCGGATGTCAGCGGTCGGCGATTCAACGTATGCTGTTGTCGCCGCATCCGTTACAATTTGTATGTGGTGTCTAACGCGGATCTGCATCCAAAACCACCTAGAAATAAATGGGACTTGTTTCTGGCTGTAAACATCGAGTAAAAAAAAAGCCCTAAATCACATCCTATACCATGTGAAATACTCGTTGAAAACTGTGGCTTCTGACTTGGTTTTCAACACCAGAATCCGACGAGTAAATTTTACTTGTCTTGCCAATGTACCCTTAAACATGTGCCTGGGCTACAGAAAGCATTTGTGATTTTCAGTACACATATTGAGGAAGCATTCACACGTTCAGCTTTTTGATGCCATATTTGAAGCTTAAACCAGGAATGGACTGGTTTAATCTTGGCTGATTTCTTTAGACTTTCCCATGATGTTACACACAGAGGCAGTGTGTTTCTGGTGTAAATTAAAATACATCCACCAGGGTGTCTCTATCAGATGTTGCCAATAAACTATCAGAAGATTCTTCCAAAGATATGACCTCATCATATTGGCTGTTCCCAAATTGTTTAAAGGCAGGAGTAATCCTGGTGTATGGAAACTTTTGACTTTGCAGAAGTAATAAAAATGCTCTATCAAACTTTCTCTCTCTCTCATTATTCTGGAATTTTGGCAAATTATAAATAATTTTGTCCCTAATTGACCTAAAACGGAGAAGGTTTATTCTGATTTCATCTCAAATAGTGAGAAAAAAATGCAGATGGGGCTTTTTATATAGTGTATGGAAACTTCTGGTTTCAACTGTAAGTGTTGTATTATGGAGTATCATTTTGAATGGACGCTTCCTCTCATTACTATTTAGCAAAAGTCCATATCTAGAGTGCTGCATCATAACACGAAAACATTCATACAGTATGTGTCTTTTTATATAGTGTATGTAAACTTCTGGCTTCAACTGTATGTAATGCATAGATTGGATGGGTCCTACAAGCAAGAGACACCTATATTGCATGGAAATACCCTGGTGGGGCATGTAAATAAACCAATATTTGTACCATATGTTTATGGAAATCTTTGTTCTGATAAGGAAACGTAATACTAATGAATGTTTTCCTTTTATTGCAGGTTACGCTGTATTGATATCCATTCGACAGAAGCTGACTCTAGAAAAGCCATATTTACAATCATTGTATCATGGGTGTTAGCGGTGATTATAATGTGTCCTTCAGCAGTTACTCTGACAGTGACCAAGGATGATTATCACTTCATGGTTGATGACTATAATAATTTATATCTCTCTACTCTTGCTGGGAGGCCTGGCCAGACAAAGAAATGCGAAAGATTTACACCACGGTCCTATTTTCACATATTTATCTTGCTCCCCTGACCTTGATTGTCATCATGTACGCTCGAATTGCTTTCAAACTCTTCAAATCATCTGCCACCATCCGAGGATCCATGTCTGAAGAACATGAAGGTCGAAGAGTGTCCAAGAGGAAAGTGCGAGTTATAAACATGTTAATTATAAGAGCGCTATTCTTCACAATTTCTTGGGCTGCCCGCCTTTGGACATTAATGCTGCTCACAGATTACGGAAGTCTTGATGATCATCAGCTTAACCTCATTGCCGTCTACATATTCCCTTTTGCTCATTGGTTGGCCTTCTTCAACAGCAGCATCAATCCCATCATATATGGCTACTTTAATGAGAACTTCCGCCGGGGTTTTCAAGAAGCCTTTAAAGTTCAGTTGTGCTCAATGAAAAGGGAGCACAAAGAAACCTATTCGGAAAGGAAGAACAGCGGGTTTATGTTTGGCGTAAGAAACAAGATTTTTGTTGAGGTACAACCCAGTGACTCCGCTCAGGGATCAGACTCGTGCAACAGTACCACAGGAAAGGGTGGCGTGTTCTCCTTAAGGAGTGGGAGGATAGCCCATCATGGTATGGTGGTTGAAGAACTAGACAATAAAAGTTCCAATAACACTGTCAGCATACCAGCATGGGATATCTAACACTGTCAAAACTTTTCTCTTTGTGGTGGATATGTAACGTCAAGGTACCGCTCAAACAGATGCCTCTTGTGTATCTTCTGGTGACAATGATTTTGTGAGGTTTGGTTTTCATGTCAACATGAAAAATCACTATGGCCAATGATGGTATTTGGTAGCATGTATTCTTTGACCCAAGTGAGGGAATGAACACATTCAATTGGTCATCAACATTTGGTGAAATTTTTACATCATCTTAGGTGGGTTATATATGTTGTTACAAATATTGTCTGTAAAATAATGTTTTCTATGCTGATATTCCTATTCCAGTACATTGTCAATGCATAAAAGAGTGACATTAAAGGGGTGCTTCAGATTTAGGTGAATAAAGATTAACCATTGTGTAACGAAGAGTTAAGTAACTTTCCACATAAGGTCTATTTGCCATTTAAAGGAGTTTTCTCATTTCAAAGATCATAGTTCAACAGGTGGGGACGAAAAATCTAAGCTTGTAGGCCCTTGGTTACCATAAGCAAAGTGCTATGGTTTAAAAGAATGGGCCGTTTGTTTAATTCCTGGAAGTGAGAGAGATCTCTGGTCGGGTTACGCCCAGGTCCTGCCCCCGGTGGTATTCGAGAGCGCGCGTCAGAAGGAGTAGCCGGGGAGAGGCTGTGTATGGGAGGGAGCAGGGACATGTGTGCATAGAGAACAGTTACGCCGAGGTTGCTGCGCCGATCGTTTTCTTTTTTTATCCTTTTTTTTTTTTTTTTTTTTTTTTTTTTTTCTCCTTTTTTTTTTTTTTTTATTTTTTTTATTTTTCCTTTTTTTTATTTTCTTTTTTATTTTTTTTTCTTTTTTTTTTTTTTTTTTTTTTAGGGAAGGCGCAGTCAGATGGTGTAGGACAGGCAGAGGAGTGTTGAAGAGAGTGAGAGTTTTCAATGACAGCAATCAGTCAACGTGTTGCGGTTGCGGGGTTTTGCTGCATTCACACTGTTTCAAGCGACAGTCGATGTGTGTGAGTGCTGGGGTTTGCTGCGATCACTGACTGCGATCAGTTGCCTGCAGCAGAGAGAAAAATCTTGTGCAGTCCCATTGTAAAAACACAAAACAGATATAAGCGTATTTGTCTGCGCTCTGTAGAGGTCAGAGGTGTAATAATCTGCGGGAACTATCACTGTGTGTGTGAGAGAGAGATGAAACAAATCACCCATCTTTCCCAGAGTCCTGAATGTCAAATGCCCAGTCTAGTTACAAAGTAGGTAGAGAGAGCAAGAAATGTAGATATACACAATCGAGTTACACTTAGCTTTTCACTTCCAATGACTCCTTAGTCTCAGACAGCTGAGAATCTCTCCCTTCCCCCGGCTCACACAGAATGAATCCTCACGTGCACACTTGAGGCCTGTCTGCAGAGAGAGCAGATACTCCCTGCTGGGAGCAGAAACACGCCCCTCCATTTCATAAGCTCCCCTTAGCAACCGGTATAAACGGCTGCCAAATGATGAAACAATAAAACCCCTTTAAGGATGGAAACGTCCCATATTCATAATGTGACTGACATGCTTGCACAGCTTGCTAAAGTGATAGCTTGGCTTAGGAAACCTATTTATCACTAGCCTACTTGGAAATTCAGGATTAATGAAGGAAAATCCTCGCTATTTAAGATCCTCATCTATCAGTCACAGCAGGTGGGGCTAGAAAGAGAATCTTTCTCTCTGGAATAAGGGAGATTACTCTTCTTAGTACAGTACTTAGAATGTGAAACAAAAGGAAGAATTATTTGATGCGTTTGAACAACTTTTGTGGTGCAAAAAAGTATTGAATCATAGTTAGAGATGGGCGAATTTCTCGAAATTCGGTTCGCTCACTTCGCGATTATCACGAAAAAAACTTCGTCCGAATTTCTTTGGGACGAATCCACGATAAAAACAGCTATTTCCAGGCTGCACAGGCCATGCAGGATGTGTAGAACGTTGAGCCCATGCTTAAATATGCAGAGGGAGCTTGGTTTGGTCTTCATACAATGTTGTGTTTTAAGTATTACCCGCCACATGACTACTGCCGCTCTAGATCGGCTTCACTATAAAATTCCCGGGCACTAAGAGGGCGAAACTGACCAAAAAACTGAAGCGGGAAAGTAGCCTGATAAAAAAGTCATGCCAGAGAAAGCTGGAAAAAACAAGCTGAGGGCTCAGGTGGCAACATCAGTGATCAGAGTGTGGAGGGAGGGCAGCCAGCCACAGCCAGCATGAGGTCAGAGAGGGCACAATGACATTGGAGGTGGCAAAAAAGGAGAAGGCCACAGAGTGCACAATGACAGAGAGTGGAGGTGACGTGGCAGCAGCATGAGTGTCAGACAGTGGCACAATGACATTATGGAGCGTGGCAAAAACAGGAGAAGGCCACAGAGTGGCACGAATGGACAGAGGAGTGGAGGTAACGGCGCAGCAGCATGAGTTCAGACAGTGGCACTAATCCCTCTGAGGTGGCAAAAAACAGGATAGGCCCAGGAGTGGCACAAATAACACAAGTGTCTAAGGTCACGGCAGCAGACACAGCAGCAGCATGATGTCAGACAGTGGCACAATGACATTCTGGTAGGTGGAAAAAAAAACAGGAGTAGGCCACAGAGTGGCACGAATGACTGAGTGGATGGTAACGGCGGCAGCAGATTGAGGTCAGACAGTGGCACAATCACATTCTGGAGGTGGCGCAAAAAACAGGAATAGGCCACAGAGTGCCACAATGACACAGTGTCATAGTCACGGCAGCAGCCACAGCAGCAGAATGAGGTCAGACATGGCACAATGACATTCTGGGAGGTGGCAAAAACAGGAGTAGGCCACAGAGTGGCACAATGGACACTGTGTGGAGGTACGGCAGCAGACACAGCAGCAGCATAGAGGTCAGACATTGGCACAATGACATTCTGGAAGTGGCAAAAACTGGGAGTAGGCAACTGAGTGGCACAATGACAGAGAGTGGAGGTTACGGCAGCAGCAGCATGAGGTTCGACAGTGGCCACAATGACATTTGGAGGGTGGAAAAAACAGGAGTAGGACCACAGAGTGGCACAAATGACAGAGCGTGGAGGTGACGGCGGCAGGAGCAACTGCATGAGGTCAGAGAGTGGCACAATGACACAGTGTGGGATGTCACGGCACCAGCAACAGCAGATGAGGTCATAAAGATAGGCACAATGACAGAGTGTGGAGGTGGGTGGCAATAATCAGTCCCTGGTAAACGATGGTGGTAGGCAGATGTAGAAACTGGCAGCCAGTGTGTGGCATCAAGCGGGTGGCGGCATCAGAATAGTGGTTGAGGCCAGGTAGTTTGACCCAGATCTCATTTCTCACAGTTTGGGTGAGCGTCATGGCTGATGTAGTCTGACGCCTAAGGCATGGTGTGTGGAAATCCTGGCCGATCATGCCTGATTCATCTTGACAAAGGGTCATCATTTTCCCATTTCCCGTGGACAGCGGTTCTCCTTTGGGCTAACGATGGCCCCGCCACAACTGAACACCCGCTCCTTATGCCACACTACTGGCAGGGCAGGACAACTTATCCACTTGCAAACTCGCAAGTTGCGGGCCACACATTCCAGTTTGGCTGCCCAGTAGTCCAGCGATCTTCTAACCGGGGTGGCAGAGTGCTGTCCAAGTTAGGCCACCACCTGTTGGTTCAGGGTCAGCTCCAGGTTCCTGCATGCTGTGCTGCGGCTGGCGACATGCCCTCCTCACTAGGCGGGTGAAGGGAAGCTGCTCATCAGTGATTCCAGACTTAGGTTGTGCTGATGGAGCTGGTACTGCCTCCTACACCCCCACCTTCCCCTAGCATCCGCGGCAGTATACATGGAGCGTGAAAGAACCCCCCCGGTTCAGACTGTCAGAGGAGGGGACGTGCACACATAGGCAGCGCCCAACTGACTACGGAGGATTTCCCTATAATATTTGAGTTTGTCCTCCCTCTCAATAGTGGAAAAAGGCTCCCCATTTTGGACGGTTGCGAGGGTCCAATAGGGTGGAGACCCGAAGTCACCCCTCTCCCCGGATGCTGACTATTCGGTGTACTGCCAGGCAAATAAGCATGCTGGGGGCCCATCTGCACAAGTGACTCGAGGGCTCAACCCCCTCCTTTCCCTGTATTTCCAGGGTTTGGTTGGGGTTTTCCCCTCGTCTTCCTTCTCCATCCACCCCTCCGCTGCCTGCTCCCCCTCTTTTTTCCCCCTGGGTAAAAAACCCCACTCTTTCCCAGAAAATGTTTGTCCATGTCCCCCTCCTCTTCCCCTCCTCCTCATTTTCAGTCCCCCGGACTCTGTGGCACGAGTGTAGTCCCCCAGTCCCCAGCCCCCTGCCCAGACAGTTTTTTCAGCACTGTTCCAGGACATGAAGCAGTGGAAGACGTTATTATCCGTAGTCCTGGCGACTGCAAATAACTTTGCCCCCTCAAATGGCCTCAAAAAAACGGCAGGTGTCACGATGGCTCCCCACTGGCTAAATAAAAAGTTACACAGGGGAGTACTTTGTCTGCCTGGATCATCAAAAAATCGTTAATGGCCTTTCTTGTTCTTTTACGTCGGTCAACATTGCAGCTGGAATTCCAAGGGTGGAAAACCCAATATCGAGTGTGTTGGGGGGGGCCTTTCTGCTGCTGCAACTCGGGGGGGTTTTCCCTGGCTTTGTACGAATGGAAAAGTGATGCACAGTTTTCAGAATTGCTAAGATGGGGTTGGAAGATTCGGGAATTTTTTCACAACCAGATTGAACCGGCGCCATGAGGGCGCATAAAAACCATCCCCCCTCGGTGCAGGCGGGACACATGTTCCCTCCTTGTCCGCACCATGTTTCCGATTTGCATTTGGGGCCGGAGAAAGCCCATATCGATTTTTGCTGCATGACGCGGAGAGTTCCTCCCCTGTGGACTTCGTTCGCCGGGGAAACCCCAGGTGTAGAATGCGTGACACCGCTGTGCCCAACTGGGGTTGTGGGCAGTATTGGGAGGCTAGGGTGGTGGTGGCGGAGGAGGGGGGAGGGGACTTTTGGCGCAGGAGCAGCGTTTGACAATGTGGGGAGAAAGCGGCGTCTCCTGTCCAAGTTGTTGGTGTGCCTGGGCCGAAAAGGAAATGTACTGGCCCGCCCGTATTTACAGCCCCCAGACGCCCCGCGCTGCCGTGGAAAAAAACCGATAAGTTTAAAGGACTGGCCCACCTTTGTTCTACAATTTATGAAGTGGGGTACTCTTTTTGGAAAGAAATACGGCTTGGCTTTCCATTCGGCTCGGCACAAGCCATTGTTCTCTGAATGGTGCAGAGTCCACCTTTGGAAAGGGAGGGACTGCGTACCAAAAAATTGGAAGGGCACGGCGCGTGCACCCTTGGTGGTTGGAGCATACTGTTGTCCTTTGCAATCGCCTCGCTGAACGATGCTGGGCCATGATAGCGAGGGGGGCATCGGAGGGAGATGATGGCAAAGAGAAACGCTCCCTTCTGCGAAAGGGGGTGGGCCTTGACTGGCTGCAATGGCATGCATGCCCCCTCGGCGCTGCTGTGCTGTTGCTGCGGCGGGAGGATGGACCCCAATCTGAGCCCTGTTTTCCCAGGCCACCGGATGGGGAGCTGCATGTGTTGGGGGCCGTGGTGCCAAAAGTTTTGCTCCCTGGCCCGCTTCCTTTCTGCTTAAGATTCTACATATACCCATTTCGGCTCCTCCGGGGGTTTTGCAAAAAAATGCCCACCCCCGAGTATCGGATTTTACCGCAACGCTCCCCACTGAGTGACTACGCCGCCGCTGCCTCGCTGAGCCCCTGTGCTGGGGAACGGATGGGACAGAGGGGGTTGAGGGGGGTGAGGGCCCCTAAAACCCCTCCGGGGCCCTGAACTAATGGTTGTGTTGAGGTTCCCACCCACTCTTGGTGGGGTGTCAGTGTCAACTGGGGAAGTGATGACTAGTCAACAAACAAGAACCATTGGGTTGTAGTCAGTACCGGCCGTAGATGACAGCGGCAGTTGTGGCCTCACCGAGTGACCCCTGCTGCGGTCCCCTTGCTTGCTGTGACCTGCTCAGGAATGTTTTTGGCCCCTGCCACTCGGGTGTGAGCTCCACCCCCCTCTGTCGACTATGTTTGTTTAAAAAGTACAGACATGTTTTGAAGTTATTGTTATGTAAATATACCCCTGTATTTGACGCCAAAAAGAACCCCCTAAAAAAGCTTGGGTAACCCTTGGATATAAATTGCCTCCCCCAAATGGGGGAAAATTACTTGTATGTGTCGTTTAAAAACTCTGTGTAAAATTTTTCTGAATATAAAACCCAGGCTTAATTAACCCTTGGTTGAATTTTGTTACGAAAATTTTTCTGTGGCGGTGAAAAAAAAAGTTTTTTTTCTGAGTAAACAGAGAAAAGCTTTTTAACCCCTGGATGTAAATTTTGCAAAAGGAAATTTAGCAGCAGGAAACTACTAGCTTTGAGCGTGTTAAATTGGTGTTTTTTGCTACACAACAAGAGAAAAAAAATTTTAAATTAACCTTGTTTGTGAATTAGCTACAGGAAAAATTGTTTTTTTGGCGGTGAAAAAAACGGTTTCTTGGAGTCACAACCCAGCAGAACAAAGTTAATTAACCCTGGATGTAAATTGCGCAAAAAAATTGAGCAGCCGGGGGGAAAAATATAGCTTTGTGCGTAGAAAAAATTGCGTGTTTTCTACGCTAACAACAAGAGAAAAAATTGTAATTAATTCGTTTGTGAATTATGTACAGGAAAATTGTATTTTTTTGGCGGGAAAAAAGACGGTTTTTGGAGTCACAAAAGGCAGAACAAGCTTATTTCCTGGATTTTAATTGCACAAAAAAATTTAGAGCCAAAAATGAAGTGGTATTTGTATTATAAAAACGCTGTTTCTTTAAATGAATACAACAGGAACTGGCTCAGATGCCCCTTGGATATTCAATGTGCTGTGAGCAGATAGCATGAAAATGTATATGCACTGGACTTCAGATCCATACACCAAAAATCAGAAATAGAACGTTAAGAGAAGCAGTCTCTGAGACAAGCTGAGACACCCCACAAAAATGCTGTATAAAAATCAGTTCTTCAGTAACAATCAGCCGCGGCAGCACTTCCCTGATCAGTACAGTGAGAGCGGTATGAGCTCCAGCGTCGCGCTCGGTCTTATATAGTGCGGTGACATCACAGCCGGTCTCTGATTGGCTTCATCTCTGCACATGTCATGCAGGCTATGCCCTTCTTCCTCCCAGAGTGCTTTGCCCCATGTAACGCATGTGCTCGCAGCCATTTTATCAATCAAAAGCACACTTCGTTCACGCGAAGTACCCCAAACTTCAACTTTGTTCAGAACAGAAGTTTTCCTGAAATTCTAAACGAATTCCACTTCGTTAGAATCGATTCGCCCATCTCTAGCTGCAGTGTACTTTGGGGCACATTTATCAAGACAGTTACGCCAGAATACTGTGGTACATGTTTTACACCACATTTATTATATGTTTTAGACAGTTTCTAAGCACTTCTGCATCTGGCTCAACAAAAAGTGTGTGGTCACTGTAAAGAGGGGTGTGGCTTAGCTTGTGACACCGTGCACCAAAAATGCCCAAAAAATTGGGCACAGTTAGTGGCATGAAGAAAGCCAATTTAAGAAAGGTGTAAAGTTAGACTAGACAGTTATAACATGTTAAAGATCTATTCACACTATGATACACATGACACATTGGCAGACTATGTAGTTTACTTTTACAGTGTTTAAGAGTTAGACAGTATTGATAAATCTGCCTCTATAGGTTCTCATGCCTTTCTATCATAGCTAGCAGGAACTTTTTCAGTAACTTGTGCTACAGTAGCTCATTACCTGGATTAGAACAGACAGGCTAGCTTACATTCATCATCTACACCAGTGTTTTCCAACTCCAGTCCTCAAGACCCACCAACAGGTCAGGTTTTCAGGATTTCCCACAGAATGCACTGACAATAATGATATCACCTGTGCAGCATAATGATATCACCTGTGCAATGCTAAAGAAAGCCAGAAAACATGACCTGTTGGTGGGCTTTGAGGATGGGATTTGGGAATCCCTGATCTACACCAATAAGTCTTGGTTGTCCATGACCCTGTCGCTGCTTCACCAGTTGTTCATTCCTGGCACACTTTTGGTGAATACTAGCTATAAAACCTCCCGCTTTGGAAATGTTGTAACCCAGTCTTCTAGCAATTACAATTTGGCTTTTGACAACTCTTGATGCAGTTTTTTGGGCCAATGCCAGAAGTGGATTCAAAAGAAATGGGGGATATAATAAGGACTCCTACTTCTCCTTCCTGTTGAATCTACTCCTGCCTTTTGCTCAAACAAGGCCGGGTTCACATGTCTAAATGATAGCTCGGACTTCTGCTGAGGATTTTAATTTAACAGGGGTGTTTTTTTTGCAATGGGGCTAACCTGTGTCCCTCTACTCCAAGCATGATCTGATAAGTATCTGCTCAAAAGAAAGAACGGATTCCTTCTTTTTTTTTTTCATGCCACGGATTTGAAATCTGTGGTGTAGAATATAAGCGCCGTAGTTCACTATGTAATCTACAACGTGGACAGGCCATTTAAATGAGTGGTCGTCAAAATGCATAAGGATTTTAATGAGGAATTCAACATGGAATCCGCATTGAATTCCTCATTAAAATCAATCGTGTGAATATACCCTAGATGCACCAAAAGCTGCTGTGATGCTTTTGCCACTTTTCCTGGCTGTTACAAACATTTTTCTGAAAAATACTGCTTTCAGATGGGAGCTGAAAGTCATAAGTGAAATATTAAATGCATTACATGCAGTGCTTTCTTGTTTGTGGTGTTCTGCTGGTCTTTTCATGCACTTGGTGTTATTTGTGTCTATTTTTTAATTTTCATAGGATTCTTTAAAAGAGGATTTCCCATTTCATTGAATAGCTTTAAACATGTAGGTAAAGGTAAATGAAGACCATTACCAAATACATTGCTTTTCTGATTATGTTTTATTTCAGGGTTATAGTAGTTCTTATCTCCTGTCTGTGAACACAAGCTTCTCTAGCTTACTGACCACCTCTCTCTGTCATGCAGCCCTGGTCAGGATGATGACGTCACTCCCTACTCTGTCTTATCAGCAGCACAGAAGCTTGTTCATCTTTGTTACTTAGAAACTATAAGGGTATGTTCACATGGTGTAATTGCGGCGCATACAGTACACGCCGCAATATGCTGTGTGTTTTAGAAGTCTTACTGATCAGCACATACTTCCAAAGCACCAGGGCGCTGGCTGGGGACCAGCCTCACTGACATGAATTGTCAGCGGCGCATAACATATGCGCCGCGAACAATTGACATGTCACTTCTCTCCCCAGGCGTACAATACGATTGTATTGTACGCCTGGGGAGACAACGCGTAATTCATAGCTCTCTATGAGAGCTATGAATTACCGTAATTGCGGCACGCATTTCGCCGCATATAAAGTGCAATTACGCGCAAAAAGTCGCCATGTGAACATATCCTAACCCTTTAGAGCTCTGTACCCTCTTGCCCTCCTGTGTAGACCCGTCCATTACTAATGTCCCTCTAACAGGATCAGCCAGGAATCGCAGAGCTCATATGGAAATCACTGCTGTAGAACCATCCACAGCCTGACCAGGAAGTGGGAGCCTGAAGCTGGCTGTGAAGAGCAGGCTCAGCATGGTTAGACCAATCCATTAAATTACTTAAACAGCACATGTTAACAGTGTTACAACGCTAGAGAAAGGAGTTGTGGGGTGGATATAAGACTGTGTCCCTGGGGCATGTGAGTAGGGAGAGCGTGGTATTGCCAAATGTAGCATCTCAGGAGCTTGCATTTAGTCTGGCTTATAAGTAGCCAGATCCTGCTGCTTTGTGGAAGAAGAGTAAGGCTGACATGGCAGACTGCTTCTGGATACCTGGGCATGCAAAATAAAATGCAGTATGGGTCATGTGCATTACAACTTGAAGCCCAGTGTCTTTTTAGAAGTTTCTCTTGATGATAAATTGATCCATGGATTTGTGCTGATAAAATCCCTGCAATTAGCTGAGATCTGTGGGTTAACCTGACAGCAAGTGTTTTAGCACCCTATAGACCATCACACCACAGGAGATATAACACAGTTGTCACTGAAATCAATAGGCTGTGTGTATAATGCACAGACATATAGGAGGGTGGGGTACAAACTTTTGTAGCTCTGGATAGTAGATGACAATCTGAAACAGTGCAGCTGTTGTGGTAATGGTGGTAAGGATGTACACCTCTTAACACATTTGGTGCAATATATCACCTCTAAAGCTAAGTCCACATCTGTGTCAGATGTTCTGATTGGAGCCTCCATTGCCGTTACCATAAAAAACTATGAAAATAAAAGTAGCACAGCATGCAGCGCTATTTTCCATTAAAATCATGGACACCATGATGGAAACCCGACTGCTGTGAATAGAGTCCGTTGGGCGTCATTGGTGTCTGTAGCGTAATGGATCCAGAATTGCCTCTGGAAAGGAAGCTCAGAAAGGAAAGGCGGCTGTTGTAGGCAGTGCTGCAATCAAGTTGAGTTGATACTTATATGTGAAAGTGTCTCACAACACTTTATAAAATGTGTCACGTAAGACAAACTGCCTGTGTGACAAAAAATTGTTTTAGCCTCGGCACATTAATGTGGCAAGAACTGCGACACTTTTCGGTATGAGAGCTAAATAAATGTGTCATTTTGTATGAATTGGCATAGATGCCCCCTGAAGAGTGGCGCAGACAAAAGTGTCAGTCTTGTTAGACAAGCACAATCCAACATCAGTAGCACACTACTAGCACTAAAAAACACATAGGAACTATTGGAAAAGCATTTCTGCTACATTGAATACATGAAAATTTGAGGTTCTTAGTGTACATGTTTGATCAAAACTGTAATAGGCCCACCAGCCGTCGACCAGGCGACCTCAATACAAGTGGAAACCTTCTCTATTTTTTACCTCTCTTGGTGCCTGTTCACACCTCAATATTTCAGGGAATGTAGATTCCAGTTATAAGGTACTCTGCATTGATTTGCAGGTGGGCGGAGTGCAGAAGCCAAAATTGGGCATCCACTCCCCCATACAAACAATCTAAAAACAATATTTGGTCTGCAAATTCAAAAAGTTTTTTTGAAAACAAATGAACATAGGTGCACACTGGTGTTGCAGCAAAATACAAGCACAATCCAATATCAGCAATACTACTAACACTAAAAAACTATCAAAAGGCACATAGGAACTATTGGAAAAGTTTGCTACTGCTACTTTGAATACATGAAAATATTGTTTTTTTAGATTGTCTTTTCAATTTTAGTACAGTGAAGAGTGTGGAATCTACATTCTCTGAAATGTGGAGGTCTAAACAGGCACCAAGAGAGGTAAAAAATAGCGTAAGTTCCCACCTGTATTGAGGTCGCCTTGTCGATGGCAGGGGGGCTTATTACAGTTGCGATCAAAAATGTACACTAAGAACCTTAAATTTTCATGTATTCAATGTAGCAGAAATGCTTTTCCAATAGTTCCTATGTGCCTTTTGATTGCTTTTTAGTGCTTGTAGTGTGCTGCTGATATTGGATTGTGCCTGTATTTTGCTGCCACACCAGTGTGCACCTATGTTCATTTTTTTTCAAAAAAACTTTTTGGATGTGCAGACCAAATATTGTTTATTAGGCCTTGTTAGACAGAATCCTTCCTTTTTTAGCGCAAATGCTTTA
The DNA here is from genome assembly GCA_025379985.1 of Phyllomedusa bahiana. Lineage (NCBI taxonomy): Eukaryota > Metazoa > Chordata > Amphibia > Anura > Hylidae > Phyllomedusa > Phyllomedusa bahiana. The sequence continues at coordinate 130,724 of JAODAL010003386.1, read as the reverse complement.
GGAATATGTCAGATATGTCATTATTTCTGTTGTAGCCTGCAACAGAAAACTGGCGCAGCAACTTTCATACATGTGGGCCTATGTATATCAGTTATCAGTTGAGGTAGGAAAGTAAATATCCTCTGCAAATTCCAATTTTTTTCACAGATTAGCTTTTTACTTGACCAGTAACACATCAGACAGAAACATGGTAAGGCTATAGCAGTATATAAAAAGAAATGCACAAGACAGATCATGTCACTGACTAGACAGATATGATGTTTGATCATTAAAACCTAATTCCATTGAAAACCTTAGGACTAAGTGTCATGGGGTCCGGCGCGGGTGACGTCGCCCCCCGCGGCTGCCCCCCCACTCCCCGCTCGCAGGGGGTCCGCCGCGGGTGCCGCGGCCGCCCGCGACAATCCCCCTGCTGCCCAGGCTGCGGCGCCAGGTTACTTACCCGTCCATGCTCCAGTGTCCCCTGCTCCTGCCTGTGCCGGCCGCTGCGCGCGTGCCCGCTACTTAGGGCGCACGCACGACGGCTTGTCTGGATTTAAAGGGCCAGTGCACCGGTGATTTGCTAATTGCCGGCCGCTGGTCCTATATATTGTACATGCCCCCTGCACTCTCTGGCAGATTGTTGGTGTGCGTTAGCAAGTCTTGAGAGTGTTGGAGTTCCGTATTGATTACCCGTGTACCAGTCCGTTCCGCTACGTTTCCTGACCTTGCCTGTTTGTCTCTGACCACGAACCTCTGCCGCCCGTCATGACCTCCTGCCTGTCCCCGACTAAGTCTCTGGATTACGATTCTGTACCACGCATTACCCCGGCCGCCATCGCAAGCAAGTCACGGCAGGGGTAGCGACCTGGTAGCCTCACGCCGCAGCAAGTCCATCCCGCTTTGTGGCAGGCTCTGGTGAATACCGGGGGCTACTTAGACTCCGCTCCCTGGCATGGCTTAACTATCATCATTTGCGGTGGTCCAGCGAATCCACCGAACTATTACACTAAGTAATATTAATACTTATGTAGAGGTATAAAACATCTAGATCCAAACTGATGGCACTTTTGGGGTTTTCTCACTATGAAGATTTGCTTTCATTACAAGGGTACATTTTCTAAATACATTGTTCAGTAGATTTAACATGAGCTATAGACAGTTTAGCAGGTCTGTCACTGCACAGAGACGTCTATGGTTACCTGCACACCAGAAAGATGTCTGTTATCTGATTAGCTGAGAGCAGGAGTGCTGTCATTCCAAGGACAGACTGACTTGGACTTAGCTGTGAGTGAACTAATTAGATTTAACAAGATGAGCTGCAGGAAACAAAAGGTACAAGTGCTGTGAGGACTGAGGAGCATGGAGTTATCTGTAATTGTGTTAGAGATAACATATTCTGCTCTGTCAGAGTAGCAGTTTGCAGTTAGCATATGCTAATTATGGCTGAAGACCCACCTGAGGAAACAGAGTGAGTGCAAACTGCCTGTTATCCAGTGATTCAGCATGCTGAGAAACCCCCTTTAAAGGCAGATTGGTTACTGCCTTATGGGTTCCAAGTCTTCACCAGTGGATAAAACGAGGCTTACAAATTCCCTTTACCCCTCCCTTCATCCACATCTTTCTTCACCCTTGGTAGAATTTGATAGACATGTCTTTTTTTCAACCATGCTATGTAACCTATCATATGTTAGTACAATTATTCCACATATCTCACATAGCCCCATATACCAGAGGACCAGAAAAATCAGCAATGCCTCAGCACTTTGGTACCATTTCAATAGATTACCACATATGTAAGTACACCCTAAAAATAGAATGTTCCTTTTACCCTGCAAAGCAGTTATATTGCTAAAAACCATCACCTATAAGGACTCTGCCAAGCAGCTCTTCTTATCTTACTTCCTAGACCCTTGTGTTACATGGAAGGGAGCAGGAGAAGGTTATTTGGTATAACTGCAGTAACAGGTTTTGAGTATAGCTAGACCTCAGCATGTTTTTGCATCCGGTTTTACTTCAAGATTACAAAAAAAGGCATATTTAAGTCAGGATACAAATAACAACCAAATAAACACAGTTTTTAAGAATGAAATAACCACTTATGTGTACTTGTGCATCCTGTTTTAAAGAAAACTGACAGAAAAAAAAAAGAAAAAATGCCTTTCACCTAGAAACAAAATATGACATGAATTAAGCATTATAAACACAGCATATAAATAATGAAAAATTTTATTAAAGTTTTTTTAATAAGCACACTAGGGTCGTTTCTTTTTGGGATTCATGTATTTTGTTCATGAAGTTTATGTAGATTTTTTTTTCATAAATGTGTCTTGGTACATGAAGAATCAACAACAAGTGGGACACAATTGTGAAGTGGAACAAAATGTATTGGATATTTTAAACTTTTGTAAAAAATAAAACTGAAAAGTGGGGCAGGCAAAATTATTCGTCCCCCTTAAGTTAATAATTTGTAGCGCTATCTTTTGCTGCATTACAGCTGCAAGTCGCTTGGGGTATGTCTCTATCAGTTTTGCACATCGAGAGACTGAAATTCTTGCTCCATTCTTCCTTGGCGCACAGCTGGAGCTCAGTGAGTTGATGGAGAGCGTTGTGAAAGTGGAGTCAGTGAGTCGGATGGAGAGCGTTTGTGAACAGCTGGAGCTCAGTGAGGTTGGATGGATGCGTTTGAACAGTGGAGCTAGTGTTGATGGAGGCAGCGTTTGTGGCAGCTGGAGCTCAGTGAGGTTGGATGGAGAGCGTTTGTGAACAGCTGGAGCTCAGTGAGGTTGGATGGAGAGCGTTGTGAACAGTGGAGTTGTGAGGTTGGATGGAGAGCGTTTGTGAACGCGGGCTCAGTGAGTTGGATGGAGAGCGTTTGTGAACAGCGTTTTCAGCTCTTTCCACAGATTCTCGTTTGGGATTCAGGTCTGGACTGTGACTTGGCCATTCTAACACCTGGATATGTTTATTTGTGAACCTTCCATTGTAGATTTTGCTTTATGTTTGGGATCATTGTCTTGTTGGAAGATAAATCTCCATCCCAGTCTCAGGTCTTTTGCAGACTCCAACAGGTTTTCTTCCCGAAATGGTCCTGTATTTGGCTCCATCCATCTTCCCATCAATTTTAACCATCTTCCCTGTTCCTGCTGAAGAAAAGCCCAAACCATGATGCTGCCACCACCATGTGTGACAGTGGGGATGGTGTGTTCAGGGGGATGAGCTGTGTTACTTTTACGCCAAACATATCGTTTTGCATTGTGGCCAAAAAGTTGGATTTTGGTTTCATTTGAGCAGAGCACCTTCTTCCACATGTTTGGTGTCTCCCAGGTGGCTTGTGGCAAACTTTAAGCAAGACTTTTTATGGATATCTTTGAGAAATGGCTTTCTTCTTGCCACTCTTCCATAAAGGCCAGACTTGTGCAGTGTACGACTGATTGTTGTCCTATGGACAGACTCTCCCACCTCAGCTGTAGATCTCTGCAGTTCATCCAGAGTGATCATGGGCCTCTTGGCTGCATCTCTGATCAGTCTTCTCCTTATTTGAGATGAAAGTTTAGAGGGACGGCCGGGTCTTGGTAGATTTGCAGTGATCTGTTATTCCTTCCATTTCAATAGGATCGCTTGCACAGTGCTCCTTGGGATGTTTAAAGTTTTGGAAATCTTTTTGTATCCAAATCCGGCTTTAAACTTCTCCACAACAGTATCACGGACCTGACTGGTGTGTTCCTTGGTCTTCATGATGCTCTTTGCGCTTTAAACAGAACCCTGAGACTATCACAGAGCAGATGCATTTATACGGAGACTTGATACACACGGGTGGATTATATTTATCATCATCAGTCATTTAGGACAACATTGGATCATTTAGAAATCCTCACTGAACTTCTGGAGTGAGTTTGCTGCACTGAAAGTAAAGAGGCCGAATAATTTTGCACTCCCCACCTTTTATTTTTATTTATTTTTTTTTACAAAAGTTTAAACTATCCAGCAAATTTCGTTCCACTTCACAATTGTGTCCCACTTGTTGTTGATTCTTCACAAACAAATTAAAATTTTATATCTCTATGTTTGAAACCTGAAATGAGTGGAAATGAGTGGAAAAACGCAACAAAAGGAAAAAAAAGGCAACATCCATGCACACATCACTTTTATGGTGCAGAAAAAGAAGTCTAAAGGAAGAAAAACACCACAAAATGCTGCACCTATAGCATACTATGTTCTGATTAAACTGCTACTTACTCAAAATTTATATCCACAGTGAAATAAAAAGCAATATCTGTAGTTCATTTCATATTTGCCTTCATTTCATCTGTTTTTAGTAGTTTTTGTTTGTTTTTTTACAAAATTGCAGCATGTGAAACTGCCTTTATGGGGTCTCTTTAGCTAAAACCAAGACTTCTTTTTCTAATTTTTGCGATCCAGTTCCTCTGTAGGATCCAGCTACACCATGGGAAGCAGGCAGCAATCATCAGAATTTGTAAGGGCAATGGTTATGGCAATTACATTATATTTGAAAAATTGAAATCTAAGTCAACTGCAGAAATTCTCTAAGCGCCTCTAAATGTTTACAAATGATTTTTTATTTTAACCTTTCTTTTCAGTTTATAGTTGTTTGTAATTCTGACTGGGATTTACCTACTGAATCAAATGAATGGGAATGTGAAGTCATTCATAGAAATAAAAGCAATTAGGTTTGCTTCATCTAGACCAACTTACTCAAGAGCAGTTGTATGATTTTTATAGATGTATTACTTCACTTTTACATTGAAATAACATACTGGATATTTTAGTCAATTCAGGATCTCAAGACAGAAAAATGTCAAAAAGGGTGTCAAGGGAATCTGTCAGGACCACGAGCAGCATGAAACAGACACAGTTTGCATGACTGCACTTCAGTGTGTTTTACTCTGACAATTCAGTTTGAGATGGAGCAGGCTGGGGAAAAAGTGTACCACCCTAAGTAAGGGAGTCCAATTGGTGTTTTCTTCCTACCTAGCTCAGTTTAACGGGAAGGTCCCTCCCCTGTTTGTGAATACAACCATCAGTTTAAATGAGACAGGTGGGGAGAAGCAAAACAAAGTCCCCTGCTTGGGACAATACTCTTCTCGATCTCAAACTACAATTTCCCTGAAGTGGTGTAGCTTCAGAGTAATGTTCCTGTTGAGTTTAACACGGTTTCAACCAAAGTTTGAAAAAATTTGGTTCAGGATGTCCCAAAACCTGAATATTTTCACCTCTGATCCTGACCCTAACTGCAACGCTAACCAAAGCTGAGATTCGAGTTGGTGTTTTTAACCATTTTGTAAGGGTTACCTGACCACTCAATGGAACTCCTGTTCAGGCAACACTATAGGTCGAATGCCACTTCCAGTCTGAACTTGCATCAGGGAACCCTAATGTGATGTTGAACTGGAAGTTATGTGCCGTTAAAAAGAGTGTGCCAGGCTGGAAACACCAAGGACTGATAAGGTAACCCATAAAAAAAACAGTAAAAACCCTAATCATATTGACAAGTTTGGGCCATCCTTAAAGCAATTTTTTTATTGCTTTACACCAAAACTTGATCTGAGTCGACATAATTCAATTGCTCGTATTCAGGTTGAATTTGAAAAAAAGGGATGTGCAATACTACTTCAGTGTAAAACCCACTTTTCTGCAGTAAGAGAGCCTGTGGCTATGTCATGTTTCCTAAACCACACTGACAGGTTCCCTTTAAATATGGATAATGCATCTATTTACATTCTCTATTTGGTTACTGTCTTGTCCCTGCTTCCTTGCTTCTGCCGTTGTGTTCCAGGTTCTAACCTCAGCCTTCTTTCCAGACTCCACTATTTTTTGGCCAATAAATGTCATGTACTTTAGGTTCTATCCCTGGCCCAGACACTTGACTATTCCACACTACACACTTACTTTGACCCTTGAATATTATACCTGGTACTTTAGGTTCTAACCCATATCCAGACTCTTGACTATTCCTGCATTGACCTATTGGACCCTGATGTACCACAAGGTCCTTGTACTTTGCGTACTACATCTAGGCCAGGCTCTTGGCTATCCCTGACTAGGCTCCTGTCTAGATTGTGTATATAATACCTGGCACTTGTAGTGCTACACCTGGTTCTTACCTGGCCTGCCCTGGATTCTGCCTTGCCTCACTTTTGTTTCTTAACTAGCTTTCTCCTAGTGCTTCTGCTCTGCTTCTGATCAAAGTTCCTGTTCTGTTCCTTGTTCCTCAAAACAACACAATCAGTCCAAGGCCTGTTTCTGGTCATTATTCCTGATACCGTCTAGCTCCAGCTGAGGCTTGTTTCTGGCCTTTGCTTCTGGCATTCAAGGTTTTACCCCTGGTTTGCTCCTGGATGCTAATTCTGGTATCCCCTCATTTCATCCTTGACCACCTGTTCCTGACCAGAGTTATCACCATGTTCCTGTGCTCTCTTCATGCCCGTTTCCTGTCATTACAATTGTGTATCACAGCCAAATACTTTGAGGACCACAATCTGGGGATAAACCTGCTGCAAAGTCAACACCAGGGCACCCTTCAGATTTCAGACCCCAGTCCAGCCTGGGTATAACCAGTTGAAGCCTTAGCATCCACCAATTTCTGGGTTTTTTTTAGTTTTAAATGTTGAAACCTCAACCTTGGCTACAATAGAGAACCACAACATAGATCTATTTTAAGTAAAGGAAAACGTTTCAAGACATATTTAAGATAAAGGTGCCAACAATGCCACCGATGTCCATGGTAGAAAATCGCCTCCAAAAAGGACCAGTTAGCTCTCCTTACCTGTAAACAAATGTATTAATTCTTGTATTTTCCATTAAATAATTATTGTGAAGCACCTTTTCTTGGAACTCTGCATTTAGCCATACCTCTGTTACATTTCCTGAAGATATATGAATAAATTGATAACATTTTTATTGTCCAAAGGTTGCGTGTCTACATAGTCTATGTGAGAGTGCAAAAATTTTACTATATAACTTGATTGCTGAACAGCAGAACAATCCTATAGAAAAAGCAGATCATGAGCTCTCCATGGTCCTGAAATAGCCGATCGACAATGCACTCAGAAAAAAGAAGAGAATAAAGCGACTATGCCTGTTGATGTTATGGTAATATATCCTTCGCCTGTTAGTACCTAAGGCTTTTCTTTATCAGTAATGTATACATAGCATGGAGAGTAACTCAATTAATAAACCACGCCAGGCTCTTTAACACAGAATAAGGAAACCCTGTCATTTTTATGTAACCGCACTAATCCTGTTACAACACATCTCTACACTGAAGATTTTGTATTTTCACATTAGATTATAAAAGTAAATGTGTAATTACCTTGAGGTTCTGCTCACTGAGTAGGGAAATGAGTGACTCAGAGGTTGAGGGCTTGGTCCTGAGTTATATATCGCTTATAATCTTTAACAAATTGCTGCATTTCATGCATTACAAGCCACTTTATATCTAACACCGGGTAATTTTAGTAATAAAATCTGTACATAAATTCCTGTATTACATTACATAAAAACTGGTGCATAGTACAGATGTAGCAGAGCTGAGTTATTTGATTCTATAAGGCTGATGTGTTTGTACATTGTGATAAGGGGTCTCCTACCAGGGACATGTATAGCATATCTATATATAAGCCATAAAGGACTGATTACTGGATGAGGGACCTCCGACCTATTAGTCAGGTGAGGCAGCCCTTGGCCACTACAGTGGGTTAGTTAGAGTGGGTGGTCCACCCCAGGTGGCACTTTTATGGGGGTGGCACTGGTAATTTATTTCCCTATATGTTGTTTTTACCTGTTATAGTATTTTTTTTATTTTAAGAGTGTTTTAAAATGGATGGCACATTCTGGTACCATCTCAGGTGGCAAAAGCTCTAGTTACACCAGTACTTGTGCCAGACATGTGTATTGCTCTCCCCATTCAAGTCTTTAGAAACAACTGAGCCAGCTGGTAGCTCAAGTACCTGAAGGCTTGTAGTCTGAAATTCCCCTTTTAAGATAACTCAGTAGATGTACATGATATTCAGCATAATATTCAGCATTATAGATGACTAAGCAGCTGAGCAGAGAATATGAGATTTCTGTGTTTCCTGCTTTTTTATGGTCTTCCCTATAATCTGTCTGGAGTATTTAGACTTTTCCTAGTACAGCACTCTAATGCTTTACCAATAGTACAATATTCTTTGAAATAAAACCACTGCTGTTGGCCTTGGCAACCAACTAAGTGATTATACAAGGCAAATGGAATGAGACTTGTTAGGGGCATAGCCCATTGAGCCCAATATTTCCGGTGCCTGCATTGTGCAGATTCTCTCAGCATGCCATTGCCAGATTTCTATAGATGAAAATATGTTGATTGCTTTTTGCCCAAACACACGAAAAAGTAGAAGAACGCAATCATAAGCCTTGAGAATAACAAAAGAAACTTAATATTTGTGATCACTCACTGGTAAAATAGAGTACCTGATCTGCTTTGCTGGCATGTGCACCAAGTACTTAATTGGGACATCTGCTCATGTTTTGTCCTTATTTGTATGTAAAATGAAGTTATACTCGATGACTTAAACTGTTTATTAAAAGCAAAGGAAATGTAGCCATCTACAGTCTATAAGAAGACAGAATACTGGGGGATATAACGTACAGAAAAGGCAACAGACATAGCAATCATCAACATAGTACATTTGTGTGGACATGGAAATTATAACTATATTTTCAATTTTCTCCTTACTCAGTATCTAAAAACAAACAATAGATAGATAGATAGATAGATAGATAGATAGATAGATAGATAGATAGATAGATAGATAGGACTACTCACATGAAGTTAGGGATATTTGGCTTTTGGTTTAAATTTCAAGATAAACCTAAAATTTCTTGGAAATTTTTTTTTAAATGAACTAAATGAGACCAACTCTTCATTTTAGAATGCACATGACCTAATGTTCAATGTTTCAGTACTTTTTGCACAACTTGCTGATCTATAACAAGGAGCTCAATGGCAAAATTCACAACAGTTGTTTGATCCCTGAATCATCAATAAATGTAGGGGACCAATTAGAATTGGGATTTAAACAGTCTTCCTCATCATGCTGTTCACATTTTGACAAAATGAGACACAGACAACACCTTATAATTGATCAACAGTATCTCGCCTTTGTGTGGCTTTAAGCAGGATGCTTTCAGACAGAAGTGGCCACTGAGCTTAGAGTGTCACAGAGTGTTATCAGCAGATTGCAACAGAGATACAGGGAGACTGAAGGAGTCACAGAAAGGCAAAGAAGTGAATGTCCTTTGGCTACATCACACAGTGATGACCGCTTCATTCTAAACAATGCCCCTTGGAACCAGATGATGAATGCCACACAACTCCAGGTACATTGAAGGTAGGTGAGAGCCAACCAAGTGCCACGTCAGACCATTTGTAACTGTTCATATCAGCGTGGTCTGCATACTAGACGATCTGATTACACCACCAGGCACAGGCACCATTGTCTTGCATGGGCCAGAGAGCATTTACGCTGGTCAAGGGATCAGTGTCGTTAGTGCTGTTAAGTGATGAAAGTCGATTCACTCTGAGCTGAATGATGGCCGCCAAAGATGCTGGAGATGTCAAGGAGAATGCTATGCATCAGCTACTGTTGTCACCAGAAAATTCTTTGGTGTTGGTGTTACAGTAAAGGCAAGTTTGTCTAGTCAATACAGAACTGCTCTGCACTTTGTGAATGACAAGACTCGACTACTTGAATAACATCAATGACTTTTATGACCAGCTACATTTTTTAGTTTTTGCCTCCCTGCGTTTCAACAGTTGTAACTTTTTTTTGTTTTTAAGTGACGCAGGTGTATGAGGACTTGATTTATGAAGTTGTATTTTTGGGGGTTAAAGTTTAAGTTTACAAATAAATGACTGCCATTTTTTATGTTTTTTTGCAGAGTGTTTTTCTGCATTTGTTATTTTACACCATTTACATTTCACACTAAGTAACCCATTAGATTAGTTCTACAAGTTTTTATGGTTGTGTGCAGATACCACTCACGTGTAGGGTTTTTTTTTGTTTATTGTATGCACAACTTTTTATTAAAGGGGTTTTGCCATGATGTAATGTTGAAGTGGGATCCTCCAAAATGGGTATTTAATCACTTTGCTAAATATATGTGATTACAAAAAGTGAAGCCTCTGAGAGCTACAGCTTTCTTTACAAGCCCTTAGTTACTTAAAAGTTTGCATTAGACATGACCAGCTATAGCTGACAGGAGCTGAGAAGCTGATTTGGTCACGCTTGCGTTGTCTGCACTTCTTATCTGATGACAGGGAACATGACTGAGCTTTCAAGGGACTGTGGAGAAAGATGTCTTTTGTATAGAGAATCCACTGGTTCTAAGGTTTTATTTGAGTACACATTGCACAATGCTTCCTGATTCCTCTGCTTCCTCAGAGTTGCTGCTCAGGCCCCCTCCCTCTCATCTGTGAGGCAGCGTGACTCATCATGCTTTGTTTATAGTCTCTCCTGATGAGATTAAGAGGTAATGAACTGGCTTCTTGGCAAAACCCCTTTAAATATTTATTTTTATTTTTTTCTATAATTATTTTTTTTTTACTTTTTTTCCCATTAAGAGATAACTATTTAACACTTTTTTTTAACACTTAGAAATGTATTAGTATACTCCTGTATGCAGCCTTTATCATACTTATACACAGTCTAATGTATTAGCAGTCAGGGCAGCACACAGTGTGTCTGACAGACTTGCTATATAGACAGCCCTGGGGCTACTGTAGGTCCCCAGAGCTGACTGTACTGACAGGCTCCATCAGGTCACCAGGAGTCCCCATGACCCAATAGAGCAGGGAAATGTCCTTTGATTATGCCACAGTCATTGACCATGGCAATCAAAGGGTTATACCCCGGGGATCAGAGGCTTCCTCCGCTAACCAACATTTACAGAGACTGCACTAGGAACTGAGCGGTTACCTACAGCTCTTTAGGAAATGAATGCTGGAGACTGGGGTTCTTCATAGGGGGTGGCCTGCACTGTCTCCAGACCTGAACCCCCTAGATAACCTGTGGGATCAGCTGAGTCACCATGTAGAAGCTTGTAACTCTGTACCCCTGAACCTCAGTGACCTGAGTGGTGACCTTCAAGAAGAGTGGGCTGCCATATCTCAGCAGTCAATAACTCGACATGTAAACAGTGTGAGACATTGTTGTCAAGCTGTCATTGATGCTCAAGGTCACAGGACACGTTATGGAGACATTGACATTTTTGATGGTGTATGCCCTCCTCTTGTTGCCTTTTGTTTCATTAAATTGTTTGAGACAAGAAACTCAACAATGCATTTTACGACTTAAATGGCTGAGTCAGGATAAAATTTCACTGTAGCATGACATTTTCCATAAATTTTGCCCAAAAGCCAAATATCCCTAACTTTTTGAGAGTATTGTATATAGATAGATTGATAGATAGATGATAAAGAGACAAACACATAAATATGGGAAACAGGATAAACTGTAGCAGTCCAAAAGATTGAAAATTAAAGAAACTAGTTTATTAATCCATGCACAGCAGCAGATAGATAGATAACACATAGATAAATAAAAAAAAAAATAGACAATAAGGAGATAGATGATAAAGATCTCTATCCCTCTCTCTCTGTACATATATATATATACATACATACAAACTTCACCAAAAAGAGGGTGCCAGCAACCTTGACATAGGATCCTCAGGAGGTCAACATCTAAAAAAAATTCACAGAACTCCAAATGTAAAGGTGCTTTATTTTATTGGGTCTAAAGATACAGGGCCACATGTATGAAAACGGTCTAGGTCTAAAACTTACTTTGTTATCCATAGCAACTATGAAAGCTGAAACATTGAATCTTTGGAGTTAATGGAAAAAAAATCTTTTTTACTTTTCATTTTAGATCTTGAGCGCTGGGATATATTTTTTTTAATATTTACTTCCTGAGGACTCTTAGTCAAGGTAACAATTGCTGGAACCCTTTTATTGGAAAAGTTTGTATGTGCGCACTCTTTGATTTTTATCTACCGTATTTATCGCTACCTAACAATAAATAGATAATAAACAAAGAGATAGATACATGTGAGACAGGTGTAGATAATACAATTTATTTCATATGCTTTGTGATAATGCAGTAAACATTGGACTGTCCTTGATATCGACCACTTTAATAATATTTCTTTAAACACTTCATTCATCATCATTTTGTGACTTTTTTTCTACTACAAACCACATAGTGCTATGCTCACAAAAATCTATTACACTTTAGAAAGGGAGAGAAGTATCTTTTTATTTAAAGATGTGCTCTCATATTTAGGTAAAAATAAAGAGTCCTGGACAGAGGGTCTCACCCTTCTCTCTCTGATATGTGTGTATATATACACTGTATATATATGTGTGTAAATAAAGAAAAAAGAAAAATAAAGAAAAAACTTCCGCAGCACTCATCAGGATAAAGTAAAAAACGTGAACGTTTATTCCCACATATCACAAGTTTTGTGATATGTGGAATATACGGTTCATGTATTTTACTTTATCCTGATGAGTTCTGCTTCTTTATTTATCTAGCATTTTGGAGCCACTTGCCTGGCTTCCTTTTTTCTGCTGGCACCCCGCTAGTTCTATTTTTGATATGAGTGCTGCCTTTTTCCGTGTGTATGTATATATATATATATATATATATATATATATATACACAGTATATCAGTATATATATGTATGATATGTGTATTATATATATGTGTGTATATATATATTATATATATATTATATATTTATATATATTATTTATATATATATTATATATATATATATATATAGTAGTTGTAGAGGAGATCCACTGCCCAGGGTTAAGCTGATATCAGTAGTTTAGCATTCCTGTTAAAATTTGCAGGAACTTTAAAGGGGTTGTCTCACTACATTGATTCATCTTACCTCGGTCCTGTTTTCTTGGTTTCACTTTGAATTCATTGGCGTGTTTACTGGCTTCTACTAGGTTGCAGTAGAAGCCAGATCTGTAGCTATAGCATCCAGTGCTGGCAGCCTATCATGAGAGATCAAACAGGTCTGTAGCTATGGCGACCTGAGGAGCTGATGCAGCCCATACAAGAGGGGATAACTAGGCATAGGTAAGACACTGTTAATGGACACATATTGGAAAGTGACATATTTTTGGAAGATCTTTAAGATAAAAAGCAAGCCTTGTAGTGAGACAACCCCTTTAACATATAGTCAGCTTTACTGAAATTGCAAACATAAATGGCCAGAGGCTGCAGGTTTTACTGTTAATCACAGACTATATGACTATTATCACTTATATTGTAGGTATACCAATATTCAAAGGCATTAGCATTACCTTTCCCAGTGACTGCATACATTGGGATCCTCTGGATTTAGCAAAACAGCAGTTCCTAGCACTAGACACAAGATGAACACCTTGACAGTCCATCTCACGGCAGCAAAAAGCTTCATTCTGACACCTGAAAGGAAAAGAAGTCATCAAAAAGATGTCCACTGATGGGAGCTTCAGCTTACACTTACAGAGGCTCTCCAACAAAAGTCTTATTGCATATCAGCTACAAGAGACCAGAGAGTACACAAGTAGTTTCCTCTAGTGGGGTCTTTGTTAAAAAAAAGTGATTTTTTTTTTTTTCAAACAAGAACTAAGAAGAGTAAAAAACAAAGATATGTCACAAAGCTGAGAACAAAGTAGTTAGACAAAGAAAATAACATTGACTACGGATAAGGTCATCACTTGCACGTTTCTGTTTCTCATACTGACTTTAAAGGAATTTTCTATCATAGAACGTTATAGTGTATCACTAGGATATACCATCACTTTCTGATCAATGAGGGTCTGACTGTGGACACTCACTGATTCTGAGAAACAAAGGGCTGTAATACTGGTTTAGTGCTTCAGCCCAATTAACTCTTCCTTACATAATGTGGCTAAAGGCAACTGTAATACCGCTCTATATAGTGAAATGGGGAGCAGCAAACCAGACACCCCTGTATTGAGATTAGTCAGTCTGCCACTATTCTGACTTTTGTGGCATATCTAGTTAATTTGTCACATTTAGTATTTAGTTATAAAACCTTCAATTTACCATTTACCCAATATTTCATCACTCAACATTTTTAGGCAGAGCAGATACATCTCCCATAATGGAAAGATCATACCTTTTTATTGCTACTATTTTATATTTAGAATTAGATCATAGAAGAAAGGTGTCAGACTAGGATGCCTAAAGCCCACAGATGGAGTTGTTTCTGACCCCTCTACAGCTGCTGTAAATGACTGTACAAGCCTCCTGTACTCTGCCTCTTGTTTTTTACCTCTCACTGCTTCTCTGCCTCTCCCAAGCAGGTATATGCAATTAAAAAAACAACATCAGGTCTACTATGCTCTGGGGATCCTAGGGTTTCCCATTTTATCCTGAAGGCCAGTCTGAGCCTGGATACACCACAGGGATAATTCCTGGAAAATGCATAAAATGGGTCATTTATAGTACTGGTCTCCACATATTGGACACAGAGAACTTTAGTGTCCAAAGCCTGGGGTTGACATCTTATATGTAGGCCCTATTCCCATACTGCAACTCAACAAGATCACGGCAAACAACAAAATTAAAAATAGCTGAAAACTTTATTTAAACATGCTACATAACATTCCATAAAATATTGTAAAAAAAAAAACAATAAATATGACACAAGAATAGTGAAGAGGTATTGGCAGACCTCTAGAAACAAATAATAAATAAGTAAATACATAAACTCCGATGTTATCATCTACTTTTGCGCACACTAAATTTCATATATATACCACATTGTAGCGGGTGGCGCCCGCGCTCCGGCCCGCGGGCCGCAGGCGCACCCGTGCCCTCTCTCCGGGATCCCTGCCCGGGACGGGTGGCGCTGCTGGCCGTGGGACGGGCCGCGGGCGCGCTCGCTCCGGTCACTCACCTGACCTCGTTCCTGCTCTGTCGGCGTCCCCTGCCGGCCGTGGCGCGCGCTCGTCCTTGTGCATTTAAAGGGCCAGCGCGCCGATAATTGGCTGCTTGACAGGTGCTGCCCCTATTTATTGGTGACGTCAGCGGGACTTCCTTTGCTGGATCTATGTTGCCCCGAACCCTAGAGAAAGCGTTCCAAAAGTATATTCTCGCCTTACCGTGTACCAGACCCCTTGCTACGTTTCTCGACTCCGAACCTCTGCCGCCTGCCCTGACCGTCTGCCTGCCCACGACTACGTTTACTGGACTACGACTCTGTACCACACTGCACCTCGGCCGCCATCGCAAGCTAGTCACGTCAGGGGGGACGACCTGGTAGCCTCACGCCGCAGCAAGTCCATCCCGCTTTGCGGCGGGCTCTGGTGAAAACCGGGGGCTACTTAGATTCCGTTCCCTGGCGTGGCTTAACTACCATCGCTTGCGGTGGTCCAGAGGATCCACCACCCAGCCGTTACACACATATTTATCATATGCTTCTAAGTATATGTCAAAGTGAAGAAAAAAGTGCATAGTGCACATGAATATACTATTAAAAAAAAAAAAAAAATCATAACCTCATATATATGAATGTGAATAAATATTTAGTACATAGATATAAATACTTTAATAAAGTGCAATCGTGCAACTAAATATATACATAAGAGACAAATGTGCCCAAAATAAGTCAATAAATAATTCATATCCAGGCAGTCCCCGACTTACATCGTTCCGACTTACATACGTCCCCTAGTTACAAACGGAGACTTATGGGGTGTGGCTGACATTCAACACTGAGTCACGCCCCATGATAACCAAGTGCCAGCATGCCACAGCTGCACATGAGATACAGAAAGTTAGGTGAAATCTTATAAAAAAAAAAGGCACAGACAGCAAAACAAATGTAAAAACTGTTCCCTGTACTATCCAAAACTAAAAAAATTTTTTTTTGCTGGATTTACATTTAATAAATATACCTGTTCCGACTTACAAATGGGATAGGGACTGTAGGTTTGTTCTTAAGTTGAATTTGTATGTAACCCGGGGACTGCCTGTACTAAAGATCTCAAAGTAACATTACCCAGATAGACTGTCATAAAATGGATTCCCCTATTCCCATACTGTTTATCGTCTACATTCATGCTATGTATTGAAATACTATGAAAGATTTATCCCAACGGGGCCATGACAGAGCCATAGAGATCTACTGGGCAAATGTAGTCCAAATTAGTCATTATCAGGATTCATTTTTCATGGTATCCCAACATATACCAAAAACAGGGATGAAAAAAAAGACAGGGCCTTACACTCCGAGAGGTTACATCACAGATACCGAACATATTATTTTATTGGTGTGTCACCCTATAGATGGCTGTGGATGTAATGATCGCCCTATGTTGATTCACTCTTAGTTTAATAGAACCATGGGATGTAGTGGCATTAGTGTGTAATACAGACACAAAATGCCGTCATATTATAGCTGTGTGGTACAATGCTCTTGTAAATATATGTAATATGGATATCATCAGTTTGTCATATTGCATCAGTATTACAGATTATATACTGATGTTCTGCCTTCTGGGGAGCTAACTGAATTCACGTCTTTCCAAACGGATACAATACAGATGACAGATAGAAAATGTACAGGTGACATATAGAGAGTATATATTTTAAACCTTTTCCCACAAAAATATGAGTTTCATCCACTATACAGATCAAAGTATGCATACTGATTTTTTTATCTATCTATCTATCTATCTATGCGTGTCTGTATATGAATATTCCCATAGAGTAACATGGGCCTCATTTTATGCACCTAAAAATATGGATGTGCATTATACTTATAAAACAAACTCAAAGGAAGGGGTATTAAACTCGTTTTCAACATGGGCCACATCAGCATTATAGTTGCCCCAAGAGGATTATTGGAGGGGGGCTAGGATGCCTGGTTAGGACTGTTAGAGCTGTGCCAACACCTGTGAGTGAAGGTGCATGCTAGAGCTCCAAATCCAAGATAGCACGCACTATGGGACACATGTATGAAATGGTTTTGGTCTAAAACTCACTTTTTTCCCCATTGAAACCTATGGGGAAAAAAGTGAGTTTTAGACCAAAAACAACATTTCACATATGTGGCCCTATGTATTTGCACCGTGTCCAAGCTCTTGTGGAGCACATAAAATGATGTGGCAGACCCAAGGGTCTTGAGTTTGACACTGCTCTAGGAGTATTAATCCTAATAAAAAAACAACCAGCAATTACACTGAGTAGGCAGAACTTATATAACACACAAAGGACAATGTGAACAAAGCAAATATAAGCTACCAGAACTCTGCAGATACTGTAGTATAAAGAGTATTTTTCTATGCTCAATTTGCTTGAACACAAATCATTTTTGACCACAAGTATAAGCCATAAAACAATAATGATCCATTTAGAGGTTGAAACAGACAATTATAGAAGATATCACCTAGAATTAATATTTGTGCAATTCTAAATTACTAATGCAATAGCAAGAAACGACCTTAAACTATGTAAAAACTAAATTAATGAAGCCAATTCAGCACATCATTTAGAGAAAATGTTCCATTGTATTTGGGTCCAACTCTCCTTGTGAAGGGCAGGAATTATGCCACCCTGTACTCTAAAGATACTGTGGCAGTGACAGTCACATATACATGAATTTACAATAACACTAAAATCAATGGCTGTTACTCTGAAAGGTTCTGCGTAGTGGCAAATGCTCACAAGTAATTTTTTTCAGAAGCTGAGTGGGCCTCTCCTATCATTTACATATACGTCATTTGCCGAAATTGCTATTTATGTGAAATACACTTAACCCCATATCGACCAGGTGTACAAGCAAAGACCTGGATCCTGCCCTTACTGTCATTGCTCCTCTGTTGCTGTCCTGGCTCATATTGGAAATGAAATAGCAGGCCACTTGGACTGTGACTGCCCTCTGATCCGAGTCCAGTAATTTTGGGATCACTTATATAGTTGACCTTCTTCTTCTAATAAGATGTAGAGCAGAAGAAATTGAACTGCTACTCCATCACTGCCTAAGGCTGCAAAGTGACTGTAGCTAAGTACTCTTTACAAGAAGGAGACAAAAGACAAGCTCTACTCTTCATTAGCTGCTCCATGTTCCCATTCACCTGCCCCTAAAACTTTTTCTAGTATGCTACTGGCGTCTTCGGGGAACACTTGAGCAGGCAAACAATGCTCCATGGGATATTAAACATGGTCTGCTTGCTGTGAATCTCTTCTCAGCATGTAATAGGGGCAGCGGGCACATCAGACATGGCTCCATTGTCATGTAGTATCTAAGAGTTTAATGGATTATATCCCCTTTGGGCTCTAGGGAGCTCTGTTTACCACTGAGAATTGGTTTGCAAATGGATTATTAACTAAACTTGCATTAACACTTTGTTTCCCTGAGCTCTAAACACAGAATATATACTTAAAAGGACTCCCCAAGTGGGCATTTACAAAGGATTTCACCTCAAGCAATAAAAAGGCAACTACAAAAGAAAAAAGACATTTTGTCATTGCAAAGAAAAAGATCCCTTTCCGCT
This sequence comes from Phyllomedusa bahiana, assembly GCA_025379985.1. Taxonomy (NCBI): domain Eukaryota; kingdom Metazoa; phylum Chordata; class Amphibia; order Anura; family Hylidae; genus Phyllomedusa; species Phyllomedusa bahiana. The sequence continues at coordinate 112,155 of JAODAL010003386.1, read as the reverse complement.
TCAGAATCACAAAAGTAGAAAACTACAGACACATGGAGCTGTAATGTATGGTCCTGGGAGTGACAGCCATACTGCCTATTTGGTGCATCTCACTCCTGCACACTTTTTATTAAGATGACTGCATTGAACGCCAGTCTTAATACATTTACACTGTTGTATTGGACCGCATTAATAAATGTGCCCTATTATACATCGTGTGAGACATTTTTTCTAAAAAAAACCCCATTTTTTATTTCAAAATATAAAACTGTGAGATTGACAATTAAATATATGAAGCAGTAGAATAATACTACATTAAGATTGAAATTAGAAACAACAGGTCATAGTAGGAACGATGGCAGATCTTAAAAGGGTTGTCTCACTACATTGATTCATCTTACCTCAGTCCTGTTTTCTTGGTTTCATTTTGAATTCAGGGGCGTGTTTCCTGGCTTCCACTAGGCTGCAGTAGAAGCCAGGTCTGTAGCTATAGCAACCAGCGCTGGCAGCCTATCAGATAGATCAAACAGGTCTGTAGCTATAGGGACCCGAGGAGCTGATGCAGCCCATACAAGAGGGGACATCTAGGAATAGGTAGGACACTGTTAATGGACACATATTGCAAAGGGATTTGTTTTTGCAAGATCTTTAACATAAAAAGCAGCAATCCTTGTAGAGAGACAACCCCTTTAAGTATATAATTGACATATGAGATCTGCTTCATTGTAGAGCTAAGAGTTCTATAGATACCCATAGCTCTTGAAATAGGAAATAATTCTATGATCCACATCATAAAAGAACATTAAAACAATAGCATTAAAGAGGAAACTTCCAGCCGGGGTAGTAAGGGAAAGATAGAGTAAGGTGGGGATGGAGGCACTCTGTCATGATATCCCTATGTTTATGACATTTGTAAGTTGTTTAGGTGCAGATCACACTAAGAATAGTTTGCAAGTCATAAGGCAAAAAAAAAAAAATCAATGAGGACCCATTTTATAATAGATCTAAAACAATTCTGGTTGAGTCCACTGAACTGTAGAAGTGTGACAGAGCCTTAGGGGGGCATTCATTAATATCAGTTGCATTAGTATTTAGCTAACTACAATGGAAAGAAAAATACAGAGCCATACTCTTTACATTATCCTTAGCCGTAAAAGCAATTGTTCAACTTATTTCTATTTTTTCTACTCTGGGTTCCAGGTGGCATAGATATTTCAGTCAGTCACATGGACACTGAAAGATGCACCAAGTGTATGAGGCCTTGAAGTGGTTGTCTCACTACAAGGATTGCTTTTTATGTTAAAGATCTTGCAAAAACACCTAACGTGTCCATTAGCAGTGTCCTACCTATTCTGAGATATCACCCTCTTGTATGAGCTGCATCAGCTTCTCAGGTCGCTATAGCTACAGACCTGTTTGATCTCTCATGATAGGATGCCAGCACTGGTTGCTATAGCTACAGACCTGGCTTCTGCTGCAGTCTAGTAGAAGCCAGTAAACACACCCCTGAATTCAAAATGAAACCAAGAAAACAGGACTGAGGTAAGATGAATCAATGTAGTGAGACAACCCCTTTAATATATTTAGTGAAAATCTCACTTCGGCTTATTGGTCATTAAGACTGGCGTATTTATCACCAGTCCTGATACATTTTGCCCTAAATTTCCTCCCTCATTAGACAAGATAAGTAACGTGCCCTATTACATATACTTCTACAAGGCTTGAGACACAGCATGGTTTGCAAGTCATAAGATAAATGAAAGATCAATGAGGATCCATTTTATAACAGATCATAACCAATCCTGGTGGATTGCACTGAGAACAGAGCCTTAGGCTGCATTTACTAATTTCAGTTGCATCCTGATCAGTTTTTTCCCCTAAGCTAAGTACAAGACACAGAAATAATACAGGCGCACATCTTACATTCTCCTCAGTTGTTGGATAAATTATTCAGCCTACCAAAGTCACCAAAACCACATTGCACACCATTTGTAGGCCTTATAGTCCATGTGAGGTTTCATATAAAAACCGTTCTTCTAAAACTGATCAATGGCATTTGATGGAGCATACTGAAAATTATCTCAATATGACAAGCATTGCTACAATAAAATGCATTAGCAACATACAGTGACAATGGCCTCAGGTTACAATATTTTCTCCATACAATGGTCTTACCTGGGACATTGTATCTTGAAACCACTCTCACCATACACTGCGGCTCATGTGATTGACTAAAGGATCTAATTAACAAACATTTTACTTATAAACTCCTGTATTAGTGAGCTGCATGCAGCGATTTGCAGTATAGTAGCGCCTCTCTACAGTACAGTGCAGTACTACATGTCCTGTACTACTCTTACATGTATTAGTGAGGTGCATGCAGTGATTGGCGGTCTAGTAACACCTCTCTACAGTACAGTGCGGTATTACATGTCCTGTACTGCTCTTACATGTATGAGTGAGGTGCATGCAGTGATTGGCAGTCTAGTAGCACCTCTCTACAGTACAGTGCGGTACTACATGTCCTGTACTGCTCTTACATGTATTAGTGAGGTGCATGCAGTAATTGGTGGTCTACTAGGGCCGCTCTACAGTACAGTGCAGTACTACATGTTCTGTACTGCTCTTACATGCATTAGTGCATGCAGCGACTTGAGGTCTAGTAGCGCCTCTCTACAGTACAGTACTACATATCCTGTTCTGCTCTTACATATATTAGTGAGGTGCATGCAGTGATTGGCAGTCTAGTAGCACCTCTGTACAGTACAGTCGCGTACTACATGTACTGTACTGCTCTTACATGTATTAGTGCATGCAGCGACTTGAGGTCTAGTAGCTCCTCTCTACAGTACAGTGCAGTACTACATGTTCTGTACTGCTTTTACATGTATTAGTGCATGCAGCGACTTGAGGTCTAGTAGTGCCTCTCTACAGTACAGTGTGGTAATACATGTCCTGTTCTGCTCTTACATATATTAGTGAGATGCATGCAGTGATTTGCAGTCTAGTAGCACCTCTGTACAGTACAGTGCGGTACTAGATGTCCTATACTGCTCTTACATGTACTAGTGCAGGTTATGCAGTCATTGGTGGTGTAGTATTGTTTCTCTCAGTACAGTGCAGTATTACATTACTGTACTGCTCTTTACATATGTCAGGATACGCGGAAAATTTCAATTACCAGTTTTCCATAGAGGTTCAACATACAATGTTCATCCCAGAACCAGATAATATTGTATACTGAGGGACCAGTGTATTCAGGATTGTGTGAGAAGAATCTGAACTATGACTGTGTGCATGCTGGACGAGTGTAGGGTGGCACGAACAAGCCGCTTAGCTTAGCCAGCATATTTACATAAAGACAAGGGCAGAAAACTGTATCTTTGGCCCAAGCAGAGGAAAGCTTGACTATGACTTGAGCCCGACACTCTCACAAACAGATACAGGATAAGTAAAAAGCACATATTACTCATGATATTTTATGCATGAGTAAAAACTCTTTGGACGACAGGTCAGAAAAGAGGCACCTCCAAGACCGTTTTGAGGCGCATTAAATGAGTGTATAATGCGCCTGAATGAATGAACCTGTCAAAAATCTGGCATCTGGTCTGCCTAGCATTGCATAATTGATGCGCCTAATCTAGGTGCATAGCATATCATTGCTAGCATATTTGATGCGCCTACTTTAGGTGCATTGAAAAAGGTCATGCCTGGTATGTAATGCGCCTAGTTTTGGTGTATTACAGTTCATTTATAGAGAGAATAAGGCGTTAACAGTTTTTTGGCAAAAAAAAAAAAAAAACACCAAAAAAATAACACAGTCCTAATGGGACATGTCGCCCTTTATATCTAAACAAGAAGAGAGAAGTACCAGCCTTTAGTAACTACAGATTGTGCTACAGTCTGAAGCAGTGAAAGCCAAAAACATGTTTTTGCAGTATTTAAGTGGAACAAGTCTTTATAAACTTACACTTAATAGGATTATAGCAAAGTATATTGAGCCGCTAAAAAAGCTGGGTTCACATAAAAGAATGACAGCTTTGCATCTCGCCAAATCCTGCAAAATTGCTCGGCGGCACCAGTAAGAGGAAGAATAGTTAGATGTCTATCAGCTACACATGCACCTCCATGATCTGACATTCATTTATTTCCAGACCCCTGAAGCGTGCAGCCGCAGGTAATCTCCATTAGAAACTGCTGTCATTTTCAGATTGATCTATGTATCATCTGTGGATTCCATACCTAATGGCGTCATTATTGCAGGGAATGTTTGATAGTTGCCTTATTTTCATACTAATGGAATAAATGAATGATAATTGCATTAATTATCCTCCTTTTGCCACATCTTTTGACGCTCTTACTAATGCCACTTACACATTAAACCAGTATTAACCTTAGTCAGCATGGGAGCAATTATTCTGACGCAGGGGAATACAGAAAGATTTTTATAAATTACTTTGCATGCCAGGTATCAAATCCCGATGGGGAGACAAAACATGCAGTTTGCATGGTTTTTGTTGTTTCAGTAGTCATAACTCATAAACGTCAGACTGGAAAGGGTCATAATATGCAGCAGAGGGACTTTCAAAGGTAAATGATAACAATCTGTTTACAGTCAGTTCTATAGCCAGGAGTGTAAAATGAGGAGGCCTAATAGCTCCATCAAGATGTAACCCTTTCCATACATGTGCCTGTAATGGACCACCCAACAGGATAAACCTGACATTTCGTCCCACAAACTCCAAACTGACAAATGTTAGGTTCCCATCACATTTGACCATACTGCAAAATGTGTATATTATAACATACAGTGGAAACCAGAAGTTTACATACACTATATAAAATGACACATATGCATGTTTTTCTCATTATATAACGAGAAATCAGAATAAACCTTCCCTTTTTTAGGTCAATTAGGAACCAAAATTATTTATATTTGCCAAATGCCAGAATAATGAGAGAGAGAATTTTTTAAGGCATTTTTATTACTTTCTGCAAAGTCAAAAGTTTACATACATTTCATTAGTATTGGTAGCATTGCCCTTAAACTGTGGGACTTGGGTCCAACATTCTGGATATCCTTCTACAGGCTGCTCACAATAGTTGGTAGGAATTTTGACCCATTCCTCCTGATAGAACTGGTGTAACTGAGCCATGTTTGTAGGTCGCCTTGCTCGCACCTGCCTTTTCAGCTTTGCTCATAAATTTTCAACAGGATTGAGATCAGGGCTTTGTGATGGCTACTCCAAAACATTGACTTGGTTATCCTTAAGCCACTTTTTGATCAGTTTGGCAGTATGCTTCGGGTCATTGTCCATTTGGAAGACGCATTTCCTCCCATGCTTTAACCTCCTGGCTGATGTCTTGAGATGTTGCTTCAGTATTGCCACACAATTTTTTTTTCCTCACGATGCCATCTATTTTGTGAAGTGCACCAGTCCTTCCTGCCACAAAACAACCCCACAACATGATGCTGCCACCCCCGTGTTTCACAGTTGGGATGGTGTTCTTAGGCTGCCAAGCTTCTCCCTTTTTCCTCCAAATGTAACAATGGTCATTATGGTCAAACAGTTCAATTTTAATTTCGTCAGACCACAGGACATGTCTCCAAAAATGTAGGTCTTTGTTCCTGTGTGCAATTGCAAACATTACTCTAGCTTTTATATGTTTCTTTTGGAATAATGGCTTCTTCCTGGCAGAGTGGCCTTTCAGCCCATGTTGCTACAGTACTCATTTCACTGCGGATAATGACACAACCTTACCAGCTTCCGCCAGCATCTTCACAAGGTCTTTTGCTTTTGCTCTTGAGTAGGTATGCACATGTCAGACCAAAGCACATTCATCTCCGAGACACAGAACCCGCCTCCTTCCAGAGCGGTATGATGGCTGGACATTACCATCTTGTTTGTACTTGTGTATAATTGTTTGTACAAATGAACGAGGCACCTTCAGGTATCTGGAAATCGCACCCAAGGATGAATCAGATTTGTGCAGGTCCACAATTCTCTTCCTGATATCTTGGCTGATTTCTTTAGACTGTCCCACGATGTTACGCACAGAAGCAGTGTGTTTCTGGTGTGCAGTAAAATACATTCACAGGTCCAAAGGCATGAAATCATCATATGGGCTGTCCCAAATTGTTAAAAGGCATAGTAATCCTTGTGTATGTAAACTTTTGACTTCACAGAAAGTAATAAAAATGCCTTAAAAATTCTCTCTCATTATTCTGGCATTTGGCAGATATAAATAATTTTGATAATTCTAATTGACCTAAAATGGGTAAGGTTTATTCTGACTTCATGTCAGATAGTGAGAAAAACATGCATATGTGTCTTTTTATATAGTGTATGTAAACTTCTGGTTTCAACTGTACATGTAAAGCATATCCAACCATACACTGTTTTGAGAAGACATTTGATGTCTGTATTTGCTTTTTGTTTCCTTTCTTTTTTTTTTTTTGTAATTAGCTTCCATATTGGCGGTCACCTGTTTTTCCTACAATTTAAAGGAATAAGTTTATTTTTTATGAAGCATGCAACCGTATATATGTTTTCCATTGGCATACACTAAAAAAAAAACATATATTGTAACATTTTTGTTTTTGTACAACTTGGAAAAGCACAGCACCGTGCGTCTTTGGTATGTAAAAAAAAAGTACAGGTGGTCATGTAACTGATACCAAAGACATATACGGTGACAATGAATCCAGCCAAAGAAGTCAATGTATACATGAACGCACACGTTTGGGTGCACGTTTTTATTTTAATAAGTGTGTACGTCAGACAAGTGAATTAACGTGATGTAAACCTAGCCTTAGCCAGGTGCATGTGCCATGGTCAAGAGTTATTAACAATCAGATCAGTTAAATGATCAATAACTGAAAAACATACATGCAGGAAAATGCACAATCTTTAGAAATATGTTCAGCTTATGCCCTTCTCTCCCATATAAAAATGACCAGTTTGTAAGGTACTTAAAGGGAATGTGTCATCAAAAAGTGACTTATTGTTTAACTCACATTTTTATGTTCAACGCATTTTTTAGGAATTTTTGGTTATGTTTTTTTAAATTTTCCATATCACTTTCAGTATTTTTTATTGATTTTTAAGTCCTGCAGTTTTAACTTTGGCCACTAAGCCTAATAAAAGTCTGACACTTCCTGTTCTCTAAAGGGAGATTTTCAGTGTCTGCTCGTTAACAGTAAAAGCAAGGTCAAACTGAAAGGAGACACCAATGTGTATAGATAACACAGAATCTACCAGTCACAAGAGGAGATGTCACAGCGCCCCCTCTCCCCTCTATGGGACAGAATCAGTCTTAAAGGGGTTTTGCCATGATCTCATTTCATACCTCCTGCATCTAGTTCTTCAGCTCTGTGTGCTGAGAAGGGGGCGTGTGTGATTTGTTTGAATTGCATATCATGTGACCCAGCAGGATGACATCACCAGGCCTTTCCTCTCTCTAGTCAGAGAAAGGTCTGTTTATATAAACCATTGCGAGTAGCTGAGAGGTACTGTTTTTGCTTCACAGCACAAGGGTCCTCGGTTCAAATCCCTGCAGGAACCAAACCTGTGGTTTTTTTCCTCTTTATCAATGCACAGACCTCATTGAGGTTTCTTTTTTATTTACTTGCACCCTTTGACTAATTACTAAGGAGTATAGAGGACAGGAGTAGAATGATAGCACCTGGGGTTTGAACACACAGTAGCTGCCTGAGGGGAGAGGTGATGTCTGAGCATGTCTGACCAGGACTGAGGAACTCTCAGCGCTGGTCGTATCCCGTGGAGACGAACTGTAAACAATGGATCACTAAAGGAGCAGCAAAAACAAAAACGTTTCAGAATTTTTAATAATAATGAATGCTAAAAATGTTTATTATTTCATTTGCAAGCTTCCCACGTCAACTTTACTTCGTGGCAAAACCCCTTTAAGGCTCCTTTGTGCAAAAAGCTGCTGTAAAGTACCTCTCTGACGGCTGTTAAAGCAGTGCAAGCAAGAATGTCTTCCCCATAATCATATATAGACGGACGAATAGAGAAATCTACAATCAGGAAATAAAAACGGCTAAGAGGAAAAGAATATGGATCAGGGTCTTGATTTAATAAGTAAAAAAAAAAAATTGCGACAGATTCTGAGATGCACAGACAAAAAATAGAATGCAACTATATTTTCCTGCAGCTTTGTTTCGGATCTTTGGACTTCGATGCCCACTGCGGTGAAGCTATAGAGGGTGCAGTGATGGCAGTTGCTACCAGGCCCTGGAGGTGGCTTTAAGGGGTTTTGCTACAGGGTTTTATCTCAGTGCACATACCTAATTAAGGTTTATTTTTTCCTTTTATTTATTTGCACTGTTTGGCTAATTACTAAGGAGTACAGAGGACAGGAATAGAATGACAGCACCTGGGGTTCACCATTTGCTCGGCAGTGAGTGTGTGTGATTACTAAGCAGGGAAAAGACTGATAGCAGCTGCCTGATAGGAGAGGTGATGTCTGAGCATGTGCGGGCAGGACTAAGGAGCTCTTGTCACTGGTTGTATCCCCTGGAGACGAGCGGTACATTATGAATCACTAAGGTAGCAGCTAAAACAAAAATGGTACAGAATTTTTAATAATAATGACTGGTGAAAATGTTTATTATTTAATTTGCAAGCTTTGCACGTCAATGTTACTTCTTGGCAAAACCCATGTAAAGACACAAAATACGACACCAGCATTAAAAATGGCACATGATGCCATTTTGCATCAGGACCCAGGAGATAGAAGTCACACATCTGACTTCAGTGTTTGCTAGCTGTCCAGAGTTCTGCATTGTTATTCTCATTTTGCTTCATTTGAAAGATGCAACAGGTTATCTGTCCTGCTTATTTACAGATGGCTTCCTGAGGTACCAACCACCTCTGTGCTCACTCCCTGCTATGTCTTACTAACAGAATGGGACCGGTGGCAAGAGCACAGAGGTGGACAGTAACCTAAGAAACTCTATGTAAGCAAGATAGGATAGATAACCTGCTGCATCTTTGAAATAATTTAAATTGAGAACAGAAATGTAGTTGGTAAAAACATTAATTTACCATTGCCCACATATTTAAAGCCTATTAATGAGATAGCAATACTCCTTACAAGGGTTATCCACTTTATAATATCCTTATAATGTCTGTACTTATTATGTGTATAATAATAAAAAAAAAAATTTCCAACATGTATTAAAAAAAAACAACACTGCCCATTCTTCTCTCATCTCACCTCGTTTTCTCTTTCTTTTTTTATAGTTAGCTTTATTAAAAACATGACATCCCCTTTGAGAGACGGCAGTTATACATGTTACTACATATACTGAAGTAGATTCTGGAATAACCATATTAATAATAATTATTCCACCATTATAACTGACTACCATGGGTCACATGACAGACACTATGTTCAGTTTATGCAGTTAATCCATAGGAGCCATTACTATGGACAGGAAACTGGGCTGCACCATTCTTTTTATTTCTAGATAGAAGTCTGCTGCATTTGCATAAAGGAGGGATGTGAGCAGAATTTTTAATACATGTATGTTAGAAAATTGTCTGATTTCCTAAGTTCTCCCTAATAAATAAAAACAATATAAAGTGGACAACCCCTTGAAATTCTCTGTGGAGCACATACAGAGAGCAAAGGGGAGAACATTTTTGATGCCGGTGGTTAGCAATTGGAGGTCTAGTCATCAACTAACTAGCAGGGTCAAACCATATAAAAATAGAACTGACATGAAGTGTAGGAGGCACAACCAAATACATAGTCAGACAAGTAGTCGACATACGTGAAGGGTAGATAACCAACTGAGGTTAAGAGGGGCTGTATAATTAACTACGATAGCCCATGTAACAAAGAAAGGGGGCCAAAGAGGAACCCAACTATTTAGCTCTAAGGTAGCAGCAATTACTTGGAGGAGTTGGGTCTAGAGCCGAACTATGGTAATCCACAGTCTATAGCAGTATTTACTACAGGGGTCTTCAAACTGCGGCCCTCCAGCTGTTGGGAAACTACAACTCCCATCATGCCCACGGTTATAGATCATATAAATTCATGATGGGAGTTGTAGTTTCCCAACAGCTGGAGGGCCCCAGTTTGAAGACCCCTGATTTACTACATACACACTATACCGACAATATAGCATGTACATCACGTTAACCCAGTTAATGTCATTCATCTCCTGACACTGTCTTAGTTGCTCATATAGCAAGCACATCTCTACCCGAATAAAAATAAGTGCACACCGGCTTTTCCTGTCACATTCCCAAAAGGAGGCAGCAGGTGAGAATCTCGAATACGCTTTCCAAACCATAAAATCGATAACGCAATTAACATATTATATGTTCTTCCTCCCGATCTCCCAAGACTTTGCTATGCCCTTGATTAGATTAAGCTGGCTGCTTGCTAATGACATGTAATGTTAATTAAGAGAATTACATGATAGGTTTCCCCACGGATAGTAATGTAATGAGGTTGGTGTAGAGCCGAGACGTGGGAAGACAGATACGCAGCATTAGAAACAGACTAACAGACACATGGCTTGTGTGTTACAAACAGGGGTTCTGTGTTCCTGTAATTAGGGCTGGAAGGCAGTGTCACTAATAAGCGTCCAATTAGGAAACGGATGAAAAACAAGGGGTTATTAGCGACAGGAATACGGGATGCCACACCAAATGTGCAGGCGAGATCATGCCCAATTTTGGGGTATCGATGACAATTTACTCAGAACTGCTAAGATTGCAATTAGGAAGGGTTTTGTCTGTAAACCTGGAATTTTGCAGCTAAGAATACAATCTTATTGCAGGGATTGGCAGGGAGTGTGATGACATGAAATGGACAAAATATCAATATATTCATTTCTAAAATGTCTCTGGGGAAGCTAAGTTGTCAGATTCTATTCCGACTCTTATAATATCATTACCAGAAAGGCTACGGTGAATAATTTACAGTAAATTCACTTTCAGGGCGGTGAGGTGGCTTTAGCACTCAAGGAAGAGATGTCAAACCTTGGTCAACCATCTGAGCCTGTGATTAGAGTATATACTGTAGAAAGGGCCTGTCACTAATTCTCCAATGTGTTACATACATTTTGTGTAGTGCTGGCCCCTAATGGTAGGTCTCAAGATCTTGTGGACTAGGGCCATGTGAGCAAACATAGGAGCATAATTCATACACAGATCCTGATAGATATCTTAAGCCTAGAGACTTGGTTTCTTACACACATGACATATACACTATATACAGTGTCAGACTGAAGTTTCTTGGGCCCACCTGAGGAAATTGTTCCTTGGGCTCACCAGGGGAGGGTATTCAAAAGGCCCACCTAAGAAACTTATTCTGAGGGTCCATTAGAGGGAATAATTCTGAGGGCCCACAAGAGAAACTTATTCAGAGGGCCCACAAGAGGATCTTATTCAGAGGGCCCACAAGAGGAACTTATTCAGAGGGATCACAAGAGGAACTTATACTGAGGGCCCTCAAGAGGAACTTATTCAGAGGGCCCACAAGAGGAACTTATTCAGAGGGCCCACAAGAGGAACTTATTCAGAGGGCCCACAAGAGGAACTTATTCAGAGGGTCCACAAGAGGAACTTATTCAGAGGGTCCACAAGAGGAACTTATTCAGAGGGTCCACAAGAGGAACTTATTCAGAGGGTCCACAAGAGGAACTTATTCAGAGGGCCCACAAGATGAACTTAATCAGAGGGCACACAAGAGGAACATATTCAGAGGGTCCACAAGAGGGACTTGTTCAGAGGGCCCACAAGAGGAACTTATTCAGAGGGTCCACAAGAGGAGGGTATTCAGAGGGCTCACAAGAGGAACTTTTTCAGAGGGCCCACAAGAGGAACTTATTTCAGAGGGTCCACAAGAGGACTTATTCAGAGGGTGGGCGAGATTATCGAGGGACAGGAACTCGCCACAGATATCGAGGGCCCACAAGAGGAACTTATTCAGAGGGTCCACAAGAGGAACTTATTCAGAGGGTCCACAAGAGGAACTTATTCAGAGGGCCCACAAGAGGAACTTATTCAGAGAGTCCACAAGAGGAACTTATTCAAAGAGTCCACAAGAGGAACTTATTCAGATAGTCCACAAGAGGAACTTATACAGAGTGCCCACAAGAGGAACCTATTCAGAAGGCCCACAAGAGGAACTTATTCAGAGGGCCCACAAGAGGAACTTATGCAGAGGGGCCACTAGAGGAACTTTTTCAGAGGGCCCACAAGAGGAACTTATTCAGAGGGCCCACAAGAGGAACCTATTCAGAGTGTCCACAAGAGGAACATATTCAGAGGGTCCACAAGATGAACATATTCAGAGGGTCCAAAAGAGGAACTTGTTCAGAGGGTCCAAAAAAGGAACTTGTTCAGGGGGTCCAAAAGAGGAACTTGTCCAGAGGACCCACAAGAGGAAATTATTCCAAGTGCCCACCAGAGGAATTGAGGGCAAAACACAAAGGAGGCCATTTATGAAGGGGTTTAAACCAGTTTTCAATATCCGGCAAAACATCACATCTCAATCCCCAAATAATACCCATCCTGTCCCTCCCCGCACGTCCTCTAATCTACTCTCAGCCCTTGACCCGACGACAGAGGAAGAAGTGTCCAGGCTTCTCCTGTCTGCACACCCCACCACATGCTCTACTGACCCCATTCCATCCCACCTCGTCCAGTCTATTTCTCCAGCTGTCCTCTCTCACCTTACTGCTATCTGTAACCTCTCTCTCTCCACTGGGATCTTTCCATCTTCCTTCAAACACGCCATCATAACCTTTTACTAAAAAAGCCCTCTCTGGACCCGTCCTGTGCTGATAACTACCGACCAGTCTCTAACCTGCCCTTCATCTCTAAACTCCTGGAATGCTTGGTCTACTCTCGCCTAATCCGCTATCTCTCTGCTAACTCTCTTTCTTGACCGCTGCAATCAGGTTTCCGCACCCTACACTCCACGGAAACTGCCTTAGTTAAAGTCTCAAATGACCTCCTAACAGCAAAATCTCAGGGTAACTACTCCTTGCTGCTTCTCTTGGATCTCTCTGCAGCATTTGACACTGTGGATCACACCAACTTCTCCTCAGCATGCTCAGCACCATTGGCCTCCTTGACACCGCTCTCGCTTGGTTCTCGTCCTACCTCTCTGACCGCTCCTTCAGTGTCTCATTTTCTGGTTCTGTCTCCTCTCCTCTCCCTCTTGCTGTTGGAGTTCCTCAGGGATCAGTTCTAGGTCCTCTCTTCTTTTCATTGTACACAGCCCCCATTGGAAAAACCATCAGCAGATTTGGCTTCCAGTACCATCTCTATGCGGATGACACCCAATTATACACCTCCTCCCGTGATATCACTCCAGCCTTGCTACAAAACACCAGTGACTGTCTGGCCGCTGTCTCTGACATCATGTCCTCTCTCCATCTGAAACTAAACCTCACTAATACTGAACTTCTTGTCTTTCCGCCATCTACTAACCAACCTCACCCTGCTATTTCTGTATGTGGTACCACCATTTCTCCTAGGCAGCAGGCCCGCTGTCTTGGGGTTATATTGGATTCTGATCTGACCTTCACCCCATATATCCAATCCCTTGCCCGCTCTTGTGACCTGCACCTCAAGAACATCTCCAGAATCCGTCCTTTTCTCACTGTGGACACAACTCAAACTCTCATTACTGCTCTTATTCTTTACTCGTCTTGACTACTGCAACTCCTTGCTTATCGTCTCCCTCTCTGCAAACTCTGCCCTCTCCAATCTGTCCAAAATGCAGCAGCCAGGCTTATCTTTCTCTCCAGCCGCTATACTGATGCATCTACCCTGTGTCAGTCACTGCACTGGTGGCCCATCCAGTACAGGATACAGTAGAAACTCATCACTCTAACACATAAAGCTCTACACAGCGCTGCTCCTACCTACATCTCCTCCTCATCTCTGTCTACGCACCCGACCCGTTGCTCTCCGCTCTGCTGATGATATCAGACTACATTCCTCAATCATCCGAACCTCCCAATGCCCGCCTACAAGATTTCACACGTGCGGCACCAATTCTCTGGATATGCTACCGCGGGCGATCCGGCACAGTCACCACCCTCACAGTTTTCAGAGGGCCCCGAGAACACATCTTCTCGGTCTGGCCCACCAAGATCCCTAACTGCTATCACGCACATCTGTCACTCCCTACACTAGGGCACTCACAGGCACTTATCTGTATATAGATGTACAGTCTGGGTGGCAGGTTCATCCATTTTTCATGTAAACCACCCCCTATTTATGAAACATGGCCGGACCATTGTAAACTTGGCACTTCTTACCGTATGTTTCACCCATACACCCTAATAGATTGTAAGCTCTCACGAGCAGGGCCCTCACACCTTGTGTCTCATTTGTAAGTACTTTTAATGTGTAATGACTGTACGTTTACCCTTGAATTTGTAAAGTGCTGCGGAATATGTTGGCGCTATAGAAATAAAGATTATTATTATTATTATTATTTTCTGGCACTAAAAAGCCACATATTTTTGTGCAAGCTGCAACTGCTCAAGAATGAGCCAAGCTTGCCTTTTAAAAAAAAAAATTAAGTGGTTCTTAAAACACGGTGTGACGCTTGTCATATGTTTTACTTTTACACTTTGTATTCGCACTCTCCCAAATGAAAGGAATGCATAACATTTGTAATTCACTTCATGAATGTCTGTATCTTTTAAATTACTCCCCCCAACACATCTACTATAGAAAAAATGATAAAGGAGCATAAATTATACCTGAAACCTACTCCAGGTCATAGGTGGTGCAGATTTCTGTTTAAAGGGTAATAGGAAATTATAGCATTTTCTAATATACATGTATTAAAAATTCTGCTCCTGTACCTCTTTCATACCAGTGTAGCAAGTGGCATACTGCATTGGTATAAAAGAGGTATAAAAAAGAGGTAAAGAATTTTTAATATATGTTTATTAGAGAATTTTATGATTTCCAATGATCTACATAATAAATAAAAACAACATAAAAACAACATAAATTGAACAACCCCTATAAGGCTCACAAACACTGAAAAATGTGCTAAATGTATGAAGCCTTAATATATTTGGTGCATCTTATTCTGGCACACTTTCAAGCGTATTTAACGCCAGTCTTAATACATTCCCTCTAAAATTTATGACAGTCCTTATGACTATAAAGGGCCTTATTTTCAAAACTCTAAGGGTATGTTCACACAGCGTGTTGGATCCATTTTTGGATCCGTTTTTAGATACGTGTTTGAATCTGTGTTTCAGACCCTAAACGGACCCAAACACACATCTAGCAATGAGCAGTGTGATTTACATTACTTTCTATGTAAAATACACATTGGCCTTCAGACGAGTGATCGCCGATGTGTGTTTACTTGCATCTTTCAATTCTTGATCTGAAAGAAGCAGGAGGCACCATATTTAAAACTATAGGGTGCGATCCTGCTGCAGCCACAATGCATCCAAACACACACCTGCGTGTTGGATACGGTTTAGGTGTGAATTATGCAGTGCTTTTGGATGCATTTTTCGGATCCAAAACGGATCCAACATGCCATGTGAACCTACCCTAAGACTGTCTCTGCTGCCCATAGCAAGCAATCAGGGGCAAGTTTGTTTATTTTTTTTTAAAGAGCAATATATTGCTATGGGCAAACATAGACAGTCTTAGGCAATGTTCACAAGGCTTATTGCCGATGTAATTGCGGGGAAGGATTTTGCCCCGCAATTACGCCGGCTGCCGTGCAGCGGGGGCGGGGCGGGGGGTCGGCAGCTTCCTGGCCCCATAGACAATGCATTATTTACGGTGCGTACACGCTGTTAATAATGTGCATGTCACTTTCTCCCCCCTCGGCGTATTCACCGAGCGGGGAGAAGAGACTGAATCCATAGTTCTCTATGAGAACTGTGGATTACCGTAATGACAGGGACGGATTGGAGCTGTACTGCAGCGCAAATACGGCGCGAGGTACGGCTGGAATCAGTCACAGAATAAGCCGTGTAAACGGCCCCTTACTATTAAACAGTTTTGTTAAATGAGACCAACAGAGCTTCATATACAAACACTTGACATCAGAGTCCAAAACGGATCCAACATGCCATGTGAACATACCCTAAGACTGTCTGTTGCCCATAGCAACCAATTGGCCAATTTTTTTTTTTAAGCGCAATACAAAGAATATAAGATGAGCTATGATTGGTTGCTATGGGCAACAGAGACAGTCTTACTATTAAACAGTTTTGTTAAATGAGAACAACAGAGCTTCCTATACAAACACTTGACATCGGAGTCTGTGTAGCTCCATTCTCTGCAATATATTCTATTGGTCAAGCAACCTGGGCAGTATTTTAGTAGACAGGCAATGCAAGCAGTGCATGAATTCTTTGGTAATATATGTCTTACTATAAAGCTCTCAATATGTGCATATTCAGTCCATTTGTAGCCTCATAAAGTGCTAAATGTGGAAAGTGACTTGGGTAATGTTTTTCTTTTTCCTGGTCGTATTATGTAACGACTTATTTTCAGCCACTTGCAAAGTCACTGCTCATACGACAAAGTGCAACTGTTCCTATAAATATAATCTACCATATTATTTCATTTTATAGGCATGCTGGCTTTGCACTATTATATCACTCTTAAAGGTTTCCCTGACCCCTTCGGGCTTCAGTCAGAGAATTACAGCTCAGACGTGGGATGCAGCCAGCAGAGGTTTATGGGGCTGTTAGTGACTGTTAATCTTAGGCTGATCATCTCCTTCTGTTTATAAGATCCTGAGGGAGCTGCTCATTACCCTCTAATGTGGTAAATGCATAAAGACCCACATGACCATGCCTATTATTCTGATGATAGCATGGCAGAGGGTAGTTGTACTCATTAGTACACCAGCATGATGTCCAGGCTTATTCGCACAGATGCAGTGCCCCCAAAGCAGGAGGGGGTTAACTCTGTCAGTGGCGCGCGTGACATTGCAGCACCAGAAGACACTTTGTCCTTGCACGCTTGTCCTGTCACTAACACAAGGGAATCAATAGATTTATAACAGGCAGTGCAGTAAGTAACAAGAATCAGCAGGAGACATACACTGGGGAAACTGTCTGGCTTCTTAGGTCCCCGAGACTATCTTTTCCACATCTGGACAAAGGGCAATAAATAACGGTGCCTCTAAAGCACTGCAGTCAATGACTCTCTGTGGGAACATAACTTATAGACACCCCTAAAAAGCTTCCTTCATGACTTCTTTTCTGTCTGCAGAAGAGAAAAACAGCTTGTAAAAAGTTTACAGGTCCAGAATCTAAAACATATAAGACATATGTACATACGTAGTCAGCCATGTTCTCCAAGATCGGCTCTTGGTGTCCAGATTGAAGAGGCTGTTGTCCGATTTAGATAACTGATGCTTAGAGGCCCTACTAGAATATGCCGAACTGCTAAGGCGCCTGGAACCCATCTAGTAGCCAAGAAAGCTGCATCCAGAAAGGCTCTTAACTCCAGAAGACTGCAAATCAATAGACCAATAGGACACCTATAGATTTCAATAAAACCTTGCATTTTCTTTCTTGCTCTTGGCAGTCAAATGCAGGGGTTCCCAGCAGTAAGTGCTCTTCTGATCTGTTGCTGCCAGGAAAACATGCCGTCTGTAAGTTATCTAGTTCTAGAGGTTCCTTTAAGTAAGTTAGACACCATTCACATCACACTTATGGCCTCTGATCGGTGCGGTCTGTCGTGATACCTTGAAACATTTATCCTGACAGATACCACGGCGCTGTCATGTCGATGCCATAATAATCTATGGGGCAAAATGTAGTCTGAATTGTGATACGTTTGCACAACTTCCTGAACATATATGCTTTAAGCCTTATGTGTTCTACCACATTTTCTGACCGATACATAGAATGCATACATTTCATAAATAGAGCAAATGTAGACCTATTCGGACTATGTTTGCCCTATAGATCTCTATGGCCCCAGTCATGGCCTCACAGTAGTATCTGCTGGGATAAATTTTTCAATGTATTACGACAGTTACGTGAATGGAGAATTCAAATAGTGCTCTGCACTCCAGTACCTTAAATGGGTGCTAGTTGAAGGATAAATGTCACAGCAATCCTCCACTTACTAAAAATCTTTACCTTATGGTTAAAGGGGTATTCCCGTTTCATCATTTGGCAGCCGTTTATACTGGTTGTTAAGCAGAGCTTGTGAAATGGAGGGGCGTGTTTCTCCTCCCTACAGGGCGTATCTTCTCTCTCTGGAGACACGCCCTCAAAGTGTGCATGTGAGAATTCATTCTGTGTGAGCTGGAGGTAGGGAATGGTTCTCAGCTGTCGTTGGAAGTGAAAAGCTAAGTGTAACTCCATAGTGTACATCTACATTTCTCGCTCTCTCTACATACTTTGTAATAAGAATGGGCATTTGACATTCAGGACTCTGGGAAAGATGGGGATTTTGTTTCTCTGTCTCTCACACACAGTGATATGTCCTGCAGATTATTACACCTCTGACCTCTACAGATCTGCAGATCAAAACTATACGCTTTATCGGTTTGTGTTTACATGGGGCTGCACATGATCTCCCTCTCTCTGCTGCCCCGCAATTACGCCGTGTGGACGTGGGGCCGGCACCTCGCCGGCCCATAGACTATTGTTACTAGCGGTGCGTATGCGCAGCTAGAAAATGAACTGTCACTTATCTCCCCACGCAGCGGATTCGCAGAGCGGGAAGAGGAGACGTAATCCATAGTTTTCTATGAGAACTGTGGATAACCGTAATGACTGGGACGTATTCCAGCAATAATTCGCGCAGTACGGCACATAATTACGGACTGAAATACGTCCCATTTTAAGCCGTGTGAACATAGCCTTAGTCACATGTGTCGCTTGTGAGGACAGGGGTAAAAAAACTTATGCTGATTTTGGTATGCCAATTCTCTTCGTTGTTGGATTATATTTACTGACAGTCATGTTTGCATATTTATTGGTGATATAAAATGCACAACCCTTTATTGCTGCAGTGGTATTCGTAAAGACAGCTTTTGTCCATATGGCCTATTTGGGAATATAAATGTCATAGAGTGGTGTTTACCGGTGACTACAGCTGTTTCCCAGCAGGTAGAAGCCCATCTTTGTGCATGTTCTCATTTTCCAGGTCAAACTTTTTCTTTAAATTCCAACTGCTGCTGCTATGAAGCAAAAAAGTGATACTTACACTACTAACAAAAAGTTAGGAATATTTGAGTTTTGGTTGAAATGTCAGGATGAACATACATTTTTTTTTAAATGAACTAAATGAGATCATCTCTTCAGAGTGCACACGTCTAACTGTTCAGTGTTTTAGTACTTTTTGCACAAATTGCTGATCTCTAAAATTCCCATTCATGACAGTTTACATCAGCATATATGGACTGTATGGCCCGTAATGCTAGATGACCGGTAAGGATACCTGCCCGGTATCTGACCTGGCTGATGCATAGCGCTCTCCTTGACGTCTCCAGCATCATTGGCAGCCACCATCTGTGCTCGGGTGGAATCGACTTTCATCACTGAACAGCACTGAGGACCACTGGTCCTTCATCCAGTATAGAGGCTTCCTGATCCCTGAAGGATGATGATGCCTGTGCATGGTGGTTTTGTCAGGTACCCTTGCCAGTCGTCTAGCATAAAGAACACACTGATGTAAACAGTTACAAATGGTCTGAGGGAAACTTAGTTTCCACTCACCACCCTTAAACGTGCCAAGAGTTGTATGGCATTCATTATATGGTTCCGTAGGGGATTGTTTACAATGAAGCGCTAATCAGTGTGTGATGTAGCAAAAGTACATCAACTTCTTTTCCTTTCTATTACTTTTCCAGATTCTCTGTAGCTCTGTAGCAACCTGCTGATGACACTCTGACACTCTAGGCTGAGTGGCTACTTCCGTCTGAGAGCATCATACATGAGGCATCGCAATGGCAAAGTACTGTTAATCAATTGTAAGGTTTGATATATGATGTAAAATGTGAACAGCAGGATAAGGAGGACTGCTTAAATCCCAATACAAATTGATCCCCTAAGTTTAGATTGTGATTCAGGGATCAAACACCTGTTGTAAATTCTGCCATTAAGCTCCTTGTTAGAGATCAGCAAGTTGTGCAAAAAGTACTGAAACATTTGGATGTGTGCATTCTAAAGTTAAGAGATGGTCTCATTTAGTTCATTTAAATTTTTTTTCAAGAAATGTTATGTTTGCCCTGAAATTTCAACCAAAAGCCAAATATCCCAAACTTTTTGTGAGTTGTGTATCTCCCTACTTCCCTTTGTTCCAGCACTGCCAATGCCGCTGTTCTTCAGTCTTCTGTTGTCTTCCTGGGTTCCACAGTTGGCTCATGCGCTGTGCACCCAATCTGTTGTCTGCAGCAGTGACATGTCTTTTCCTAATATTCCTGTTCAGAGCCTTTGCTTTCAAGATATAGACATGTGACCGGTGCAGCCAAAGGCTATGTCCATATGTCAAGTCAGAATCCACGTGGATTTCAACTTGAAATACTCATCTAAAACCAAAAGTAAGCATTCCCATTGACCTCAAAAGAAAATACATCTGGTAGTTCATAAAATGTGTATTTTTGGCCGTTTGTTTTATCGCCATAAAAAACCTCAGAACATGTTTATTCTTTTGTCATATTTCACGTGGAAATTGACTATTGATGAAACTTTGTTTAAAACGAGGCCATGCATTATACTGTGGCTTTTCTGCATGCTGGTGTGTGAACAGGTACCAAGATAATGTGCAGTCTGTATCATGTAAGTGTTCCCCAAGCTGTGGAATCTTTGAGTTGTCATTCAGCAATCGGCTGCACCTGTCGGCTTTTTTCCCAGGAGCATATAAGGCTAGATGCCTGCTCCTGGGCTCAGTCTGGTACAGCCATTGAGCTGTGAACAGGGCCCATAATGGTGGTGTTTTTTTTTAAGTAATGTCCTATTTTTTGTGTGTTTTTTCTTTAAAACGAGGCCAAAACATTCGTATTCGGTTTTTAATGCGGACCCGTGTCCAAAACCACAATTAAATGAATGGGACTAATTTCTGACTATAAAGTGCAAGTAAAAAACCGACCCTAAATCCACACGCAATAAGAATGTGAAATACTCTTTGAAAATGCATCGGACAGCGCGGTTTTCTACGGCAGAATCTGACAAGTATAGTATACTGGTCGTGTGGACATATCCAAACAGTGGCTGCAGAGGTGATGTTCTGACTGCTGGGACTAGGAAGACAACAGAAGACTGGGGAAGAGCAGTGGCAGAAGCAGCACTGGAATGGAGGTGAATGGGGAGGTAAGTATTCACTTTTTTGTTATGTTGCAACAGAAATTTCAAGAAAAAGCTTGACTTGGACCACTCCTTTAATATGATGACCCATTTAACCACTAATCTACGACTACTGTTCAAATTTTGTCTGCAGCAGGACAGTAAGGTAATGTGAGTAATATTTCCCATTTTACAGGGAAAGTTGTTCTATTAGTTTATTATATTGGGTGAAAGTTTGTAAATGAATATAATGTGATGCCACGTAGGCTATACCAAAGGAAACCATCAACTCTATTACAATACTTCCAGACGACCAGCTAAGTCCATGGAGGATACAGTGAGCTCTTATCACAAGAAGACAAGTGAGTGTACTACACGGACATCCCATAGGTACTGTATCATGCTGTTCATCTAAACCTTATACACCATTCACTTTATTCTGCTGTAGCTTGTGTTCTTGACCTAGTGACACCTGCTAGTATTGAATTAAATGTCTGAGCTGTGACCAACATAGCTGTTTACACATAGGTCACACATAACGTCAAGACACCCTTTCAACTCTTAGAGAACTGGCATGTAAGAAACCAGCAGCAAGCTCTGACGAATGACAGAGATATTCTTATGATGGACATTTCTGTTACCATATAATATGTATTATTACTTGAATTAATTGAATTACTACAATATTACTTGTGTTATTACAAATTGTTTGCAAAAAATAAAAGCTATAGCTGGTAACCACTGTAGTAATCCACACAGCACAATCAACTTTAAGATCACTCACGTTAAATAAACCTTAACCAAATGCACTGTACTAGTTACTACCGAGCCCCAACCTCTGCTTCTTCCTACTTCCAGAATGAAGCTTGCAGTTTATCATGCACCACATCTGACAATACTACTACAGACACGCATGGGGTCAGTAACGGATGCAATAAACCCTGCATTTAACAACTCTGATGCCACATCTAACTTATTAAACTGCACCGTAAAACCTCCGCAGCGTAAGACCCACAATCATATAGAACATATGCTTGATAATAACACCCATAACTCTGAAGATCCTTGGCTCTTTATAAAAACAGGATTTTTTATTGCCATTGTTACTGCTGCTTATCACTGTAACCCTGGCAAATGGCTTTAGGTTAGGTATGCATCAAGTAGATAGCATAGCTTCTTGTATTACAATGTAAGGGTTAAACCCACAGTTAGGACATGATTGAGATGGAAGTAAACCAAGTAAACATCATTAGCAAGAATCAATTAACCACCAGAACACAGGCCTGGGGGCCTAAGGTTCTTCTGTCGGATCAGTTGCTTTAAAATGAAACCCCAGCACATTTACAAGGATAATCTTGTTTGAGATTCAGAAAGGTGTAATTAGGGTCTAGGACACGTCTGCAATATTCACATGTGAAAAGTCCCTGCCAAAGTAACTACAGCAAAGTATGTTATATTAAAAAAAAACTACTGATAGAAGTGGTGAAAGGCTTTTGGAGAGTTTCATTAAAGGGGTATTCCCATCTCATTGATTGACTTTAAACATGGAGGCAAAGGTAAATAAACATTATTAGCAAATACATTGCTGTTCCAATTATGCTTCATTTCAGAATTAGAGCAGTTCTGTTTGTGTACACAAGCTTTCCTCGGTTACCGACCATCTTTCTCTGCTCTAGCAGTGGCAGGTCTGGTACAATCACTCCCTTTTGTGTCTTAGCAGGAGGCGAGTTTGCTTCTCAGTCTATAATTTTATCTTTCCTACCAAGAAACACTATCCAAGGAGAAGCCTTGTGTTATCCTGTGAGGTCTGCAGAGCATATAGCTGTTTACTTACATAGAGAGGTAACAGTGTCGGCAACAACCAGAAGCTTTTAAGTTTCTCTCTTACCTAATGATGCAATTTAATATAGAAGGATTCTAAATCTTTTTTTTTCTGCATTTATATAAGATTTTAGTGATTAATAAATATCCCTATATGCCCTACAAAAAAAGATTTTTTTTTGACAAAATACAGCTCTGTTAGCTCACAATTATAACCAGACATCCTGCATGGACAGTATAGTTTTTTTCAAAACTCCTTCATCAGCAATGTAATTCTAAACGACACAGCTAAGAATAGGAGCTAGCAGAGCTGAAATGTCAGTTAATGCTGGAGAAGCACCCACAGCCAGGAAGTGGGAGCCTGAAGCAGAGAGGGAGGAAGAAGCAGTTTCTGTGGAAACCGCAAGATGGGAAAACCCTTTTCAAACCTCCTCTTTTACATGTCATAAACTTCAAGATTTGTTTGTAGCATTTTTGGTGGCACTTTTTACACCTTCTGCAAGTCCTACAGAGAAATCTGTAGAAAATGCGTAATAAAAATCACCATACCCACAGCTGCATTTTGATAATTGCACTGACCTTAAAATTTTACAAGAATAATTAATGCCCTATATCGACCATTTATATGGAAAGGCAAATGAGCGTGGATACTGCTGCATATATTACAGCAACCTAAAACAAACGGAAGCTTTTGCTTTCCCAACATAAGATTATATAGTCTGGCTTCGTTAGGTCATTACATAACAGATTGGAAACAAACCCCGGAAGCATTCACCAGTAGCTCCGTAGACCGCTTCTGCCAGAGATATCCCTCATAGATTTTTTACATATCCCGTATGGTCAAATTCCTCCGGATATACGCACTACTGTATTGCTGATGCAGGTCTGGAGAGCCTGGACAAAGATCAGGCAAATAAAGCAACTATCTCCTAATCACTCCTTGCACCTCTCTTTTGCATACAACCCAATGATTTCAGAACGGCAGACCGAATGGTATATTTAGGAAACTACACCATCAGGGTGTACAGTCACTCAATCAATGGGTAAACCCTACAACGCATAGACCATACTCATATGCGGAGCTTCGAGGTATTTCATCAAATCGTAATACTCTTTCTTAACTACCAGTAAGTGAAAAGTTATGGCATGGAGGTGATGGGACATTTGTCAGATGTAGATTGGGATTCCAATTTTGATCAGATCCTCTTAAACCCCCCAACGAGGCACTTTCACTTATCCTCTATATATAAGTTTATATTGGGGATTATTGATTACACAGTGACCCCTTTGAAACCAGCGAAATGGGAGCAGTGGAACCCTGCACATTCCACGACAACTATTCTGCATGCACTGTCTTACTCACATAAATTGCTGCCTTCAGAAATGCACCTCATAGTGGTTCATAAGGCATATCTAACCTCAATACAGGGATATAAGATGGGGCGGTACACCTCTAGTGACTGTTTTAGGTGTGGTACCTCTTGAGCAGATCTGTATCATTGCTTATGGGAATGCCCCGAACTACAAAAATATTGGGAAAACATAGCATCTTGCATACAAAGCTACTTGGTTAGCTATTTCACCCCAAATGCCACTTGGGTACTCTTTGGTTATGTAGACAAGGAGACCTCAAACTATACGCTTAGGTATTTGCATTTATCACACGTCCAAGCAGCAGCAAAAAAGGCCATCCTACAGTTGTGGCTGCAACCAGCTTACCCGATTATCAAATTATTTCTAGAGAAATGCTTTTTCTTATTGAAAATGGATTGAGTGGAGGCCATACAATGTAAAGAAAAACATGTACAGAAATTTTTCCAATTGTGGGGTAATGTCCTTTATAAATTACCACAGGGAGTAAAACAGAAATTCTATTCATGCTTTGGGGGCAACGTCCTGGTATTTGCAACAACAGCTATCGGGTCAGGAACCAATTACTTTACGCTCTCTGGGTCAACATCTTAGGGACACAGCAATTAATAATTTCCTAACAGAAAGTTTATCTTTTATACTTAGTCCCTAGAGATAAAACACACAGTTATGGTCCACATGTGCTCAGAGGCCTTGCAGAAAACTAGAAGCTCTGACTACTGAGTAGCATGTATATCTCTAGCCCTATCCATGGGTATCCGACGCTCCATCTATGTTCTTGAAGCCGGAAAGATACGGGCGTCTCGAGAAGATGTGCGTATACAAAAGGGATGACGAGGAGAGGAGGGGGTGCTGAGCTATGGGAGGAGAGGCTTGGACGTTGATGCCGGACAGGAGCATTGACTTTATACCACGTCAAAACCCATAAACAAGTTGGATATCTACAAGTACCTAAATTTCTCGGTTGATTGTTTACACAGTTCTTTAAGAAGAGAGGGTTTGTAAACCCGAAAATTAGGACTGAAAATAATCTCTAATATGCCTGAATGTCAGTCAATGTGTTCACTGATTTCTTTTTCAATCTATGCACAATGTAACTATGTCATTGTTTTATACAAATGAATAAGACAACTACGCTGTATTGTATTTTTTGGATGAACGTGTTAATAAAAACATGTTAAAAAGAAAAAATTGACAAGAAAAATCCATTGTGCGTTTTTACAGTTTTATATGTAGCTTTTGTGTTTTATATTTGACTTTTTCCTGTAATAGCTGGTCTCACAAAAAATACAGAAAATTAGCCCATAAAAATGACATAAAAACACTACAAACCATTTATCTGAAAAATGACATGAAAGATTTTTAAATAGCTACAAAGCTAAATGGTTCTGGGTGGTCGTAGCCAGTGTGTAGTATGTAATGTAGCTGGTGAGATAATGATAAAGAACAGGAAGCATCACGGTGCCTTTGTGTTGTACCTGACTCTTTCATGTATATCAGCTCTATGGCTGCCATCGTGCGTATGTTAAAATTGCTATCTTTTCTGAATCTCACACATAACATCTTGAGACTAACATACCTTTTGACAATTTAACTTGGATTTAGTAAATATAATTTAGCTTAATATTATTAAAGAGCATCTAAAGTAATAAAAGTTAACATAAAAGTCGGATCCAGACAAATAAATAGTAAGAAATGTTTAGAAATGACCAGAGTTCAGTATTGGTTTATGTATAAATAGAATAAAAAATGTAAACATGATTTTCCTTTCGTCTACAGTATGACTACCCGCAAACACCATTGAAGGGAATGTGTCAACAAAAAACGAGTCATTGTAAGTCCCGTTTTTATTATAAACACATTTTTTTTTTTTTTTTCTTATTACTTTCAAAAAATTTTAAGAATTTTTAAGTCTTGCAGTTTTCACTTTGGCCACTAGGCCTTGTTTGCACTGCTTTAACAGCAGTCAGAGAGATGCTTTACAGTAGCTTCATGCCCATAGGAGACTCAAGACTGACTCAGTCCCCTTAACTTCTATAGGAGAGTTTTCTAATCATGCTCTGTGACCTGGAAATAAATCACTGTGCAGGGAGGTGAAAGGGTGAACTGTGACCATCTCCTCTTGTGACTGGTGGATCCTGTGTTATCTATTCACACTGGTGTCTCCTTTCAGTTTGACCCTGCTTGTGTTAATAATGAGCAGACTACTGACTATTATTAGGCTTAGTGGCCAAAGTGAAAACTGCAGGACTTAAGAATTATTAAAAAATATTGAAAGTGATCTGGAAAAAAAAAATATATATATATAACCAAAAATTCTTAAAAAAATGTGTTTAACATAAAAACGTGAGTTAAACAATAAATCAATTTTGATGACGCATTCCCTTAATTCATAAACCCGTGGAATAATGTTGTCGGTAAATTAACCCTGGGTCAATGAATTAAGTGCTTGTTTTACTCAAAATAATTAACTGAAGTAAGGTTAATTCAATAAAGGAAGAGATAATTTTAGATGCTATGTAACATCTGACTTTAAGAAGTCCCACTGCTCATGTGAGTACAACAGCACAATTAAACACAGAGCCAAAATGTAAGTTCATGATTGGGGTCAGAGGACTTGTCTAACACTTCACCTCCGCTGATCTGAACAACAGAGATGTTTGGGTACTTGAATCAATGAGCCAATGCCTAATTGTGTCCATACACATGGTCAGAACAACCCTTGTTATGGTTGGAACCAATGGAAATCTATGTTAAAAGGGATTGTCCAGTGAATAAAAAATATCTTCTAAATAACACCTCTCCAAAAGGTAGGCATTTTTGTCATGTATTTTTGCTACATTTTAAGAGAATTTTCTAAAGTACCACACTAACTGTTTGACCAGAAGCTCAGTAGCTCTATGTGTTCCCATACATAGGAAACAGTCAGGTCATGTGATAAAAGTGGTTTGGCTTTTTTGAGGACAGTCTTTGAAACTACACCACTTTGGTCCTGCCTCCCATATCTTACAAGAGGGAGGAAATGGAGTGGGGGGGGAGGGTGGGAGTTAGAATGAATTTAGGAGGGAGAAATACAAAGCTAAGCAAAGTATTCAGGGGCTTGTAGTTTTAAAGGGCGAAATAAAACAACTTTTGAACCGGAAATACTACTACTTTCAAGGGAGATTAAATACAGTAAGGAAATTAACACATCAGCACTGAAAGCATCACAAAGATACAGTGGTAAATGCAGACTCCGGCAAGCCATGTGACAATCTTTTTCAGTTCACTGGACAACTCTTTTTGAAGTAAAGGGTTTTGTCTTAATCTCTATGCATCTAGCTGTGATGTTTTCTGTGCCAATTTGTGCATCTCATGTTATGTATATGGGCTCCTTTCTCTGGAGTTTTGCAGCAGCATTTCCCATTTGAAAGCGGTTTCCCTTTGCCGTGTTAAACTACAAGCTCCAGGAGCCTTTACTGAGCATTGTCCATCTTCCTCTCTCCCAAACTCAGTGTCAGAGAGTTTCCTCCATCATGTTAAAAAGCCTTAGGGGGCAATACCAAAGGTGTGTGTCTTCAGAGTCTTCCTTGAAAAAAAACAAACCCATTAAATCACCTGATCTTCTGGGCTCTACACAGAGTTGCTTCCTGATGTAGAACTGCAGGAAGCTCACTGAAAATGTAATGAAATTACATTACAAAAGTGCTTAACTAAGGGAGAGATATTATTTAGATTTTTTTACTGGACAGCACTTTAAGGCCATGTTCACACGGTGTATTTGCAGGGCGTAATTACGCCCCGCAATTACGCCGTGTGACCGGGGCGGGGCGGGAGCGGGGGACTGAGCAGGGGGCCGGCACTTCGCCGGCCCATAGACTTGAATTGCCAGCGGCGCGTATACGCCGCTAGTAATTCACATGTCAATTATCTCGGACGGAGAGAGGAGACGTAATCCATAGTTCTCTATGAGAACTGTGAATTACCGTAATGAATGGGCCGTTTTCGGCCCGTAATTGGCGCACTTTGGCGCGTAATTACGGACCGAAATACGGCCCATTTTAATCCGTGTGAACATGGCCTAAGGCCGCGTTCCCGGGCGGTATTTCTCCTGTTTTGCGGCCGTCCCCACGGCCGCGGGGGGGACGGCTTTTCTCCGCGATGAGCGGAGAACAGCCCTCCCCCCTCCCATTGAGGTGTGAATATTCCGCCCGGAAACCGGACGGAAGAATGAACATGCTCAATGTTGTTTGAAAGGACCGCGGACGGCAAAACCACCGGGCGGAAAACCCGTGCAGTGGGGACTGCTGCACAGGTTTTTCATAGAGCACAATTATGCTAATTTTCGTCCGGTTTTTCAGGCGGTCTGAAAAACCGCAAACCGGCTGAAAAACCGGCCGAAAACCCGTGCCCTGGGGACATGCCCTAATGGAGTTACAATAACACAAACTATACAGAAGCTCAGTGCTGTATATAAACATTGAATACTTCAATTATTTCAAAGTAATGCAATTTAAAGTAATTCATAAATGTAATGCTTATCGTTTGCTGTATTTTTTGTGCATCAGTTACAGCCGTGCACAATATATTTCATGTTGTTTTGAGGTGTGTTGGGTCAATTTTTGTCCAAATCATTGAAAGAGTTTTGAAAATTCACTTTGTTCTTTTTTTCTTACAAGCATGATCACAGGCCATATTGCTTCTAGAAGCTCCAGCAATGATCATTTTTCCTGCAGCGCCACTGTAGGACAAATGAAGCATTTTACACAATACCTATTGAATTCACCGGGCTTTGAGTGTAATGCACAGATGTGTTTTCTTCACGGTGCGAGTTGCTGTTTATTTCCACTCTGCTATGGCTGTGAGATAAGAAATGAAGATCCCTCTTTTATCTCCGAATCTTCTAATAGGGTATTGGAAAATGATTTTTCTACACTACATAAGAAACCGCATTATATGAACGTTTACAATAGATAATTATTGTTATGAACTCCTCCCCACTGATTGCTGTGATGAAAATTTGAAGAATTTAAACCATCGATCATTATATGAACCAGAACCTATCACATAAGGTGATGCGAAAATGTAATCCTAATTATGTTTTCTATAATTGGAATTGACTTCATAAAAGGGTCTTTCTTATCTTGGCAAAACATAGAGGTTTTGGATGATGTTTCTGATACAGGGAGAAAATAAGATCATGAGTTTGATCAGGTATGTGAAGGTCCTAATATTCATGCAACGTGCACAGTAGTGAGCTCACGCTATGTTTTCTCAGGGGCACCACATGTGCACAGGCCTCCTTGAGCATTTCAATCAAACTTTTTATCTACATTTTTTATGGAATTGAATAAATTTGAATCACATTTTAAAAGGTATAATAAAGATCGATTTTTGTTCCTATTTTTACTTCCTATTACAGAAAGAAAAAACTGCAACATATAAAACCACAGAGGAAGAACTAGAATCTCCTCGACCCCAAAGCAAGACTTCTGCCTTACACTTATGCCATTTATAATACCATTGCCTTTTTACATGGTAGAAGTCCTTTTGGGCACTTTCAGGCCCAGATCTAGATGTGACTGCCACTTCTGCACCCCATATAGCTATGCCTAATGTGTTTGTTAAAGGGAATGGGTCATCGAAAAATGACTTATTGTTTAACTCTCATTTTTATGTTAAACACATTTTGTAAGACGTTTTGGTTATGTTTTTTTAATTTTCCATATCAATTTCAGTATTTTTTATTGATTCTTAAGTCCTTCAGTTATCACTTTGGCCACTAAGCCTAACAATAGTCTGAAACTTCCTGTTCTGTAGAGGGAGATTTTCAGTGTCTGCTCATTACCAGTAAAAGCAGGGTCAAACTGAAAGGAGACACCAATGTGTGTAGATAACACAGGATCCACCAGTCACAAGAGGAGATAGTCACAGCTCCCCCTCTCACCTCCCTGCAGAGTGATTTCTTCCTAGGTCACACAGCATGCCTAGAAAACTCTCCTATAGAAGTCTATGGGACAGAATCTATCTTAAGAATCCTATGTGCATGAAGCTGCTGTAAAGTATCTCTCTGACTGCTGTTAAAGCACTGCAAACAAGAATGTCTTCCCCACAATCATATATAGACGGCCGAATAGAGAAATCTACAATCAGGAAATAAAAACGGTTAAGAGGAAAAAATATGGATCAGGGTCTTGATTTAATAAGTAAAAAAAATAAAAATTGGCGACAGATTCCCTTTAAAGTGCTCAATTAAGTGTTAGAATTGGGTTACATTTATGATGGCAACTGCCCCGGAATTGTGATGCAATTTGCATCAAAATACTGGCATGCATGCTTTTATTACGTGTTTTACATAGTTTTTTGACAATTTTGTGACACATCTGAAAAAGAGGACCCGGCTTTTCTGGGAAAGGTGTGGCTTCATGGAAAAGGGCATGACTTTGTGTGCAACACTTTGCAATAAAGAATGCAACAACATTTTGGTGCAATTAGTGCAAACAAAGCCAGATTATATATAGTGTAAAGTAGTCAAAAGTGACTAAACATGCGCCAGATTTCTCATACAACATGAGCCACTGTCATAAATCTGGCATATTTTTACACTGTCTAGTCTCACTTTACACTAAGTATTAGTAGTAAATGTGCCCTCTTATCTTCAAGCAACTCCATTCCTTCACATTTTTAGGAGACCTTTATACAACGGGGGAACTGATCATTTGACGTACATCAGGTTTTCTAGCATAAAAAAGGTTGTACATTGGTGCACAAATTGCAACAGGTTAGGGCAAATTCACATGTTGGACATTACCAATTGGAAAAATCTGACGAGTAGCCCTCGTAAGAAGTCCGAGGCGAAACTTTTAACTGCTGCCAAGGATTTTTACTTTACATATATGGCATTTGCCTCTGATTTGGATGCACATCAAATAGGACTGACACGCCTCACTCCTGGCAGAGTGGGATCCAACAGGGATCCACTGAAAACAATGAACATGTTCATCTTTTTTCTTTTTTATAACGCTGTAATTCACTGTGTGAACTACAGTACGGACTGGCGATTCACACGAATGGCTGTCAGATTGCACAAGGATTTTAATGGAATCCATGTTGAATTCCTTGTCAAAATTCACCATGTGAACATGTCCATAAACAGTTTATGCCGCTACTTTTCTGAAAAGTGGGTAGGTGTATCGGGAGAGGTGCCTTTATATCAGAATGCAGGGAAAGCACAGGTTGGCCGCCAGATATGACAAAATCGCTTTCCAGGAAGAAAAATAGAGTGCAAGAGGCGGAGTGCAAAAGGCAGCATGCAAGAGGCATGTGCAGTAGCTGTAGAGTGGGCCCCAAGAATCAACTCCCCTGGTGGGCCCCAAGAATCAACTCCACTGGTGGACACCAAGAATCAACTCCACTGGTGGACACCAAGAATCAACTCCACTGGGGGACACCAAGAATCAACTCCACTGGGGGACACCAAGAATCAACTCCACTGGGGGCACCAAGCACCGCGGTCCAAAACTGCCTGACCCCTTTAACATAATGTATGCATTAATTATAATATAGCTGAAATCTATATGTTAGATTTAGACTCGAACTGCAGAAAAATGTGCCAAATGTATTAAGAGGTGTTATTTTCATGAAGTCTGGTGCAAGAAAGGCCAATCTTAATGAACTCCCTCCAATGTGTTTAGAGAGCAGATTTCTATTTTTCAGCAGCAAAATGAAAGCTTTTAGATTTCTCTTTAGTAGTACAGTTAAGAGAACATGACATAAAAATAAAATGGGCGATACTGACTAAAAAAATATTAATATAGGTCAAATTGCAACAATAAATGTTCCGATAATAATTAACAGCCCATACATAAAATTCATTGAAGATAATGACACAATGAAAGCACTTTTCTGGTTAAATAAATTCTCTTGTCATATTTTTCATCACCACATGGGCTTTTAGCTATCTCAGATTCCAAAGGATAATAAAAATGGTAAAATAATGTCTTCACCTAACAATAACACTATCAGTGAAATATATTACAAGCCTGGTCTGACTCCACAGGAAATCTATCAATCAAAACTCCCAAGAGGACACATGACAAGACTACTGTAGCTTGAAAGTGTAAAAGTAGGACAGACCTGGCTACCTGGGAGCACATTATCCACTTACCCTAGACTAGAAAGACACTGTACCTGATGTCAGTACAGAGACCGGCAAGACCTTCAGAGGTACCATGGAGCATGTACGGAGGGGACGGAGCAAGTGGAAGCTACAAAGTCTACATAACATCAAACCACTCATCAAAATAGTATTATATATGTTACGCATTACTCCTTAGCCGTCCCGTTCATCTCGCCTGTAGCTGTGAACATTCAACGGTCAAGTGACAGGTTCAGCCAATCATAGGCCACAACTTCCCGTCACATGGACAGAACGGAAGCGTCCCAGAAGTGAATATGATTTTGCTCTCCTATTTTTAATCATGCCCCAACCGACAAAGGAGCTTTTTGAACTCCCGGAACACCCCTTTAAGGTACTATACAATGTAGTGAGAAACTAAAAAAATACAAAAATATGGAGAATGGAAATAATTGATCCTTTTTAATAAATACACAATTAAAATAAGTGGAGCTACCTTAAGGCGCTATGACGGCCTAAAGCACATGCAAATCCGTAAGACCACGCAAAACACAAGTATCAGAAATATGGCATCCTTCTGCCAAGTATGTGCAGTGATGCAAGACAATACAGGGGGCAGCTGACCCTATAATACCCCTCCGCACCAAGGTCTGCAAAAACCCTGTAGCCTAACCGTGGAGAACCTGGAGTTACTGACCGGCAGGACAAGCTGGCGACATGCTGCTTCCAACCACCTATCAGGTGACACCGGAGCCATATGCAGGGATGATCACTATTACAGGTAGCATCCTTATTATCTGCAATATAGCAACTGATTGTTTGTTCAGCTCTAGGACCCGTTTACAGTAGGTAGTGCTATTATACCTTTGTTGCTATACATTATAAGGGCAAGGGTCCTCACAATTACACTTTTCAAATTTCCCCGGGATATAAACTTATATGTATTCTATCTCTGATGCATACCCTATTATTAAATTGTGTGTTCCCTACGTATTGGGACCCCTGATGAGGTCTATGTAGGGCCAGAACATGATCATGTTGGGACCAGTCTATTAATTTTCCTAGGGTTTAAAAGGGTTCAGATTTGGTAGGGAAAGGTTCCAGTTGGGGTCGTCCTTTTTAAGACGGGTTCTCCGAGTTGGGCTAGGATTCTTGCCTTCCTTGGTGCTGAGGGGTGTTATAGGGTCAGCTACCTCCTGCCTGTCTTGCATCACTGCATATATTTGACACAAGGATACTATATTTCTGATACTTGTGTTTTGCCTGGTCTTACAGCTTTGTATGCGTTTTAAGCCATCATAGCGCCTTTGGCCTCAAGGTAGCGCCACTTATTTTAATTGTGTATCTATTTATTAAAAGTATTAATTATTTCCATTCTCCATATTTTTGTATTGTTCACTGTGGATTGTAGCCTGTTCTTAGTGACAGTCATTGGTCACAAATCGTTATTTTGTTGTATTTTAAACTACAAAAAACCCCAAAACATTTATTAGTTGTGTGCTTTGAGAAAATACGCAACTACACCATTACTTTTTAGGTTTGGTTTCTATGTAGTTCATTGTACGGTATAAACAATATGTTATCTTTATTCTGTGGGTCAGTCGCAGTAACAAATTGATATAGTTTTGTTATATTTTACCACTTTT
Organism: Phyllomedusa bahiana; assembly: GCA_025379985.1. Lineage (NCBI taxonomy): Eukaryota > Metazoa > Chordata > Amphibia > Anura > Hylidae > Phyllomedusa > Phyllomedusa bahiana. The sequence goes on along the minus strand of JAODAL010003386.1, from coordinate 77,924 downwards.
TTTAAGAACGTAACATTTGGTTGATTATCATTTTCTAAGACCAACTCCATTTTATTTTTCTGTTGTTTTATTTATTTTTTTTAAGTTGTTACCTACCAACCAGCAAGAATTCTGATTTTTAAATAATTAATTAGCATTTTACTGCATGAAATAAGTATTTGATCAGCTACCAACCAGCAAGAATTCTGTTAATTTTTCTTTAAGAAGCCCTCCTTCTCTGCACTCATTACCTGAATTAATTGTACCTGTTTCAACTTGTTACCTGTATAAAAGACATCTGTTCACTCAGTCAATCACACTCCTGCCTCTCCACCATGGCCAAGACCAAGGAGCTGTCTAAGGACACAAGGGACAAAATTGTAGAACTGCAGAACACTGATTTGGGCTACAAGACAATAGGCAAGCAGCTAGGTGAGAAGTCAAAAACTGTTGGCGCAATTATTAGAAAATGGAAGAAACACAAGATGACTGTCAATCTTCCTTGGTCTGGGGCACTGCAAGATCTCACCTCGTGGGGTAAAGATGGTTCTGGGAAAGGTCAGGAGTTAGTCCAGAACAACATGGAAGGGCCTGGTCAATGACCTGAATAGAGCTGGCACCACAGTCACAAGGATCAACATTAGTAATACACTACACCATCATGGATTAAAATCCTACAGGGCACGCAGGATAACATTTTTTTTTTTAATAAAAGAAATATCTTTATGTCAGCATGGTGCACCACATATAACCATATAATTGCCCCCCTTTATAAGCCTTATCTATATGCAATTGTAATACTAGCAATCACCTCTCTCATGGACATTAGGTGTGTGAGCGGTTGTTTATCAGTTTTTTTGCATTTTTGCAATCTCTCCTGTCTAGTCCTGTGGCTTTTCTGCATGCTGGTGTGAACTGATATTTACCCAATGTACAGTTTTTAACTAGACAGTTGCCCCCCTAGTGGATGGGTGTGTGAAAAGGTGTTCATCAGTGAGCTGCACCTGTAAAATTTCTCCCATGTGGCACTGGGGCTTATATTGCCTCTTATGGGAATAGTTTTTGTTCAGCCATTGATCTGTGGCTTTGGCCGTTTGTCTGTGTTTTTAAGTAAATAATGTCCTATTTTTCTGTGATTTTCAGTTGAGAGATCCAAGGTTGAACATTGTAGGTTTTATTTTACATGGTTGTCTATGCAGTAGTCTCTACACTGCTTTTACAGTCTGATGCACAGTTCAATAAACACTGGATTCTGGAACTCACTGCCCCCAACACCTCAGACTCTCCTCCACATTCACTAGCTTCCAAAGTAACCTGAAAACTCATCTCTTCAGGATAGCCTATAAACTACAATAACCCCACAGCCTCTACACCAACCCACCAACATGTCTGCCCCTCACCTCCTGTCTCTTTCCTCCTACCTTGTCGATTGTAAGCCTTCGCGGGCAGAGTCCTCTTTACCTCTGTACCAGTTGTTGGTTATTTATTGTTACCATTATACTTGTTTGACATATGTTATGTATGTAACACCCCCTCTAATGTTCAGCCCCCTGGAACTAATGGCGTTTTAAAATACGAATAAATAATAATAATAATAATAATAATAATAATAATAATAATAATAAAAAATAATAATCGTTCAAATGCTAGTCTTATACCTGCAATATTAAGAAGGCATTGTCTTATCCAGGTAACTGCTTTTTTTTTTATTTTGGCACAACAAGATGCCCATTGATATTAATGGATACTCACTTAATACATGATTGTATTAAGAAGAAGTAGCCGCTCTTTACAGCAGCTTTTATCTCTGAATCATAGCAGCAAACCTTTCTAAAGCTGGGTTCACATGATGTTTTTTGACGGGTATTTTGCAGCAGTAATTTTAAACCTAAACAGGAGTAGATCCAAAACACAGAAGCAGTGCAAGCCTTTCCATTATACTTTCTCTGTTAGGCGATGTTCCCTTGGCGTAATTGCAGGTCGTATAGTACGCCCCGCAATTACACCGGGTGTTCGGGAGTCGTGCTGATCAGTCCGTCGGCCCCATAGACATTCATTACTCGCGGCGCATATTCGCCGCAAGTAATTGACATGTCACTTATCTCCCCGCGCGTACAATACGATCGTATTGTACGAGCGGGGAGAGGAGGCGTAATCCATAGTTCTCTATGAGAACTATGGATTACCGTAATTTCGGCGCACATCTCACTCGTATTAGAGCACAAATACAACGCGAAATGCACGCCGAAATTACCCCGTGTGAACATTCCTGGTTTTGAATTAAAAATATTGATGCAAAATATACATCAACAAACACAAAAGTGAACCCAGCCCAAGACATCAATATGGCCTTATAATCTAGAAGAACACTTTTTCTCATGAAAATCATAACTTTATAAATCAGCCGCAAACATATAGGACAAAAACCACTGCTATTGTTACAAAGGTTTTATACGCAATACACCAGAGAGAAATCCCAAAAATCTGTGAAACTGAACCACTGTGCACAGTGCTGCATCTCAATGACCTCAGCGGTTTCACACGTACAATGTTGAGGTCAGTGATTCACTTCAGTGGTCATAGAGGTCACCAAATGACCTTGGAAAATTACCCTATCAATGCAGTGTTAAAATCCAACACAGGCTTGGAGCGGTAAATCCACTGGGCAGCTCATCACCATTTATACACGCTCTTTCTTCTGATTATCAGATCTCACCCTGTGTGCAAAGATGGATCAACCATAGAAAGACGGGGCAGATGTGGGAGATGTGCCCAGTAGAAAAAAGCTGCGTCCACAAGGCAAAGTGTAAAATACTGGTCGTATTCTAAATAGAATCTGGAAAGTATTTTACAGTCGGCTTTTGTTTTTTTGTCCCATTTTTTGTCATAGCTTTTTGCAGCAGTTTTCGGATTTTGGGTGCCCCATTCAATAGAACAGTACTATAATCTGCAGTTTTCCGTTGATTATAAAATATGTTCTAAATTTATTCTATTGAGGTCTATGGGGATAACTATACAGTCAGATTTTTGCAGATTTTAAATACTGAATCCGCTTAAAGATCCGACTGTAAACCAGTCCTGTTGGGACATAGCCTAAGGCTTTTTTTAAGTTTCTGAAAAATATCTACTTTTTTCTGGCACAAATTAGTACTGACTGGCCTTTTGACTGAATATTAAAAAAAAAATTAAAAAAAATTGTACAGTATTGTTGGTAATAATAGACTGAAAAAATATATTTTATTATTTAAATCTCATTTTGACTTTTGGGAATGGTCTAGCTGCATGTAGTTTTCTACTATTTGAATCAGATTTATACAAAAACCTTTTCACTCATTGAAGAGCTCTTACGTTTGTGATGTGTATTTAATGTGTATGCCGAAAAAGCTCCTGGCACACACACTAAACGCAGAGGCCTAAAGTGCGTCTCTTTGGCTACCATTGTGCCAATATACATTAGAGAAACAAGGGATTAAATAGCATACTAGACTAGGCTATTTCATCCTGTGGAATCCAGTAAAAAAAAAAAAAAATTCAAATGTACAGTACTGTGCAAAAGCTTAAGGTAGCTGTGGAAAGAATGCTGCAAAGTACATTTTTTTTTTCCATTTTTGGTGTTAACACCCTTTGCCTTCAAAACATCATCAGTTATTCAAGATCCAAAAGCACAAGGAGGAGCTTGGCCAGGAGGTTGTTCCACACATCTTGGAGAAGCAGATCTTTAGTGGAAGTAGATTTACTTAAATCCTTCTTTCTCTTCCTGTTATTCGAGACAGACTCGATGATGATGATGAAATTCGGGCTCTATGGGGGTCTCATCACTTCCAGGACTCCAAAGGCAAGGGTTGGCCTCGCCCAGTATTGATTTGATTTATCTTGTTTATTCACATTTTACTAAGAAAAATAAACTATTAACACTTGTATATTTTTCCACATCTTACTAAAACTTTTGCACGATACAGTTTCCTTTTTTCAAATGGGCCCCTATAGGTGAGGTATACCATTATAAGCATCTGGCTTGTTGACATCTACAGCATGATTGCCGGAGGCTTTAATGGGCTACTAAATACATATCATAAACTTATTCTGAACAGCCTCTAAGCTTCAAAGCCCCTTTTATTGGTGTTTTTTTTTCTTCAATGACTTAAAATGGTATTCCCATTTCATTGATTAGCTCTTAACATATAGGCAAAGATAAATGCAGACTATTATCAACTACATTGCCATTCTGATTTTGCTTCATTTCAGAGTTAAAGCAGTTCTTATCTCTTGCTTCTGTACAGAGGCTTCTCTAGTTAACAACCCCCTCTCTCTACTCTAGCAGCCCTGGCTAGGATATTGAAACCATTCCCTGCTGTGTCTCACCAGCAGCACAGGAGCTTGTTTATATTTTTTACTAACAAACATAATCCTTTAGAGCTCTGTAGCCTTGTGTCCTGTTGTTAAAATCCCTCGAAGACTAAACTTCCTCTATCAGGCTCAGCTAGGAACAGCAGAGCTGAAATGGCATTCACTGCTGTAGAATATCTCACACCCTGAACAGGAAGTGGGAGTCTGAAGCTGACTGTGAAGAGCAGGCTTTGATACTGTGCAACATAAATGATTAGTAAGTAAAATGAGAATGCTTGGACTGGGGGAAAATGTTTGCATGTGACTAAGTAACAGGCTGAGTGATAGAAAACAAAGGGTGGTGATTAACGATACACACTAGGACTGGATCCATGTTACCAGTATTGGGCTCTATTCTCTTTAATATATTCAGTAATGATCTTACACAGGGATTGCACAGTAGAATATCAATCTTTGCAGATGGCACTAAACTCTGTAAAGTAATTAACAAAATAGAGGATAATGTTTTATTACAAAGGGAAGTTGGAGGCCTGGGCAGAGAAATGGCAGATGAGGTTTAACACAGATAAATGCAAGGTTATGCACATGGGGAGGAAAAATCCATTACATGATTACATGTTAAATGGAAAAACGCTGGGTAAAAGTGACATGGAGAAGGACTTGGGAATCCTGGTGGACAGTAAACTTAATTGTAGCAGCCAATGTCAGGCAGCAGCTGCCAAGGCAAACAGGATTATGGGATGCATTGAAAGGGGCATAGATGCACATGATGAGAACATCATTCTCCCACTATACAAGTCACTGGTTAGACCACACATGGAACATTGTGTACAGTTTTGGGCACCAGTGCACAGGAAAGACATTGTAGAGCTTAAACAGGTACAAAGGTGGGCAACAAAAATAATAAAAGCACTGGGTGGACTACAGTACACAGAAAGATTAGCAAGATTAGGGTTATTTAGATTAGAGAAAAGACGGCTTCAAGGGGGACATAATAAATCTGTATAAAAATATAAAAAGTGAATATAGAGATCTCTCCCAAGATCTATTTATATCCAGAACAAGGGGACATCCTCTATGTCTTGAGGAAAGAAGGTTTCTACATAAACATAGTAATAAATTCTTTGCTGTAAGAGCAGTGAGACTGTGGAACTCTCTGCCAGAGGAACTTGTCATGGTGAATTCACTAAAAGAATTCAAAAAGAGTCTGGATACATTTCTAGATGTAATATAACAAGTTATAGTGACTAGGATTCTGGAGAAGGGGCATTGATCCAGGGATTGCCAGATTGGGGTCAGGAAGGAATATTTTCCCTAAAGTGAGGACAATTGGCTTCTACCTCATGGGGGTTTTTTGCCTTCCTCTGGATCAACACTATAGGACAATAGGCTGAACGAGATTGATGTCTGTCTTTTTTCGGCCTTACAAACTATTTAACAGAGTACTGAGTAAGTACTAATTTTGTTAATTTTAAATTAGCAGGTTCCTGGACAATTTTCTTTTTTTAAAGACTTGCTGGAAAATATTGCTGAACAGCACAGCACATGTAAATTGATCCTAGAAGTTCAGGGCTGCAAAAATTATTGTTTTTCATTACTGATTATTGCCTTTGTGGTTTTTTAGAGTTTTTGTGATATTTGATTTGTAAGTACAACGTGTTATTCACAAATTTAATTAGGAGTAACGACTTGTAATAAGTGCATGCCAGATAATGTGTGCCAGTGTTTAAATGGTGCCCTAATAAATACTGTAATCATATGCATGTAGACTTTCTAGACTATTCTCGTGACACCGGCACATCCAATGCTTCCTGCAGCTGAGAAAGTAACAGGCTGTGGTGCCATTTACCAATCATCAAAACAACTGCAATCACCTGTGTATGAGTGCAGTAAAGCGGCATTGATTCTTATGCAAAAGCAGCCAATATACACGGATTTTCAACATAAAGGATGGCAGATCAATAAAGCCAAATATACTGTATACTGTCTGTTTGTTTCTGCACAGGAATCAATTATTCCTCTGCTGTGTCTAGTTATTCCATGTTCATACATGTATACTAAGATAAACGCACATAAACCGGAAATGCACCAAATCCCCAGATTACACCACTATGTATGTGGAAGAAATTTTACAAATTTAATCTACAATTAACTTGGAAGAATGTCAATTTCTGTTGCAGATATTCAGCATAGATTTTTATCACTTTTAATAGGTTAAAATCCACAGCAAATTTTGGTGCAGATTCACTGGACCTTTTGAGGAGATTTTCTACTCCATGTGCACTGACCCTAATGGCAGTTTACACATTGCAGTTTTGCAACAAAACTACTAGAAATGTTTACATTAATAGGCAAATATAAAGCACATTACAGAGGTTACTCTTTTCTTTGTAGTGGTCTTTTTTTAACTTTTGGTGCTTTTTTGGATCAGTAGATTTTTTTTTTTTTTTTTTTAAAAAGCAGGCTGTAGTATTTTTGTCCCCATAAACTCTGTCCAAGAGAAAAAAACATGCAACTTGTTTTTGAAGAATTTTTACCAGCCCAAAAGAGAATAAACATTATGTGAAGTAAGGATGTAAAGGGAGCCTAGTAGTATCTGTTGTTGGTGACATCTGCTGATCTGTGTTATTTCAATCATATGGGTGAATTGCTGAGTTCTTTATTTGTTAGTAGGTAAAACTTCTCTTTTAATATTCACACTAAAATGGGTTTTATCACTACAAAGATCATGTCTCAGATTATGGGGACAGTAAAAATAAGCACTTTTGTAATTGGTTTGCATTACATCTGTCACTTGGTTTAGCAGATATGAGCTTTTCTGTAAATCTGTATTCTGTTTCTGCTGCTGCTGGTCGGGACACGCCCTCTGGCCGGATCCCGCCCCCTAGACACGCCCCCTGCACTGTGATTGGCTGGCTGACATTTCATTCAGCCTGTTGGGATACGCCCCCCAGACAGGAAATGCCCTGGCCACGCTCCCTCCCTGCGCGGTGATTGGCTGCCTGCACACTCTGTATTTGCTCTCCTCTGAGCTGTTAAAATTTATAGTGAACCCAAGGTTTGCTGTCTCTATACTCATCTCCCAGCTCTAGGGTGAATGATCTGGGCAATTACTGGCTGTTTAAGTCACAGATTCCCTCATATAACACAGTATTATAGAGTCTCCTGCCTGTTAACAGGGGGAGAGGAGGAGGGGGAGGGCAGTGTGCATTGCTCCATATAACCCAGTCTGCTGCCTGGTAACAGATGGAAAGGGGGGGCAGTGTACACTCAATCTCAGAGAATTAGCTGAAGAGCACGAACAGTTCAAACGATAAAACTCCTTTAAAATAACCAATAGTGCAAACAGAAATGACACCGAATCCCTATGTCACAATAATATCTTGACCGATAACTGTAGTCCTGCAGTTTATCTGACTATATTTTTATTCGTTTATAGTATATTCATGGTGTAATACCTGCAGAGTATTGCACACAATGAGGAAACAGTATGTGAACTTTAAATTTAAGGGTATGTTCGCACGGCGTAATTGCAGTGCGTACTGTACGCACTGCAATACGCCGGGTATTTTGAGAGTCTCGCTGCTCAGCGCGTATTCCCACAGCATGGGGGCAGGGGGTAGCCCGCCGGCCCCATTGACATACATTATTATTACATGTCACTTATCTTCCCATGTGTACAATACGATCGTATTGTACGCGCGGGGGGACGAGGCGTAAGCCATAGTTCTGTATGAGCGCTATGGATTACCGTAATTGCGGCACACATCTTGCCACGTATTAAGCGAAATACGCCCGCAATTACGCCTGAAAATAAGCCGTGTGAACATACCCTAATAATTCACAGTCCTTCCTCCAGGGTTTCACATGAGGAGGGGCCTGTATAAAAAAGAGGTGTGGCCTGGATAGGTGGTGCATCACGTAAGGATAGAATGTACTGTAGTTCAGTTTATTCAGTTGGTATATTTGATATTTAGAGGTTGTCCACCAGAAGAGAATTCATTTGGCATGAGGCCAGGTTAGGGAAAAAAGAAAATAAAAAGCGATTCCTACCTCCCGTTTCACACTGCTAGTAGAGGATTGTGCTCTATAGTGAGTTAATGGAGTGCAAGCTTCTCCTGTGTGTCAGGACGAGGACCATGAAGTGAAAAGGAGTAGGTCCTGGGAATCTCCAGAGGATATCAGCAGGAAACAGGTAGGTAAGTATAACACTTTTTATTTTTATTTTATTTTTTTTCACAGCCTGGCTCCATTTCAAATGAATTTTCTTCCACTAGACAACCAAGGAAAATTTTCCCATGCCATTCTACACCACAGACATCCATCACACAAAATAGGTAATCTGTTGTAAAAAGTAGTGGTCCACAGCTATGAAGAGCCATTTTCTAGGGAAAGGGGGGCCCAAGCTAAAGTTTTGCACCATGGCCCATGAATCCTTACCTTCCTGCCTGCTGATCTGTCAATATACACCCATTCATTGAAGCATTAAAACATTCATTGAAGCACAAAATTTGACTCAGAGAATTCAACACTTTGCCAATCAGCAGAGGTCCCATTCCAATCTTGTAAAAATTGAAGCCTTTTTTTCCTGATGCAACTTTGTTAGCAGAGGTGCAGTGACCATCCATCTGCTTTAGCCGTTGTTTTAGTCACAAGCCTGGTAACCTCCTAGTTAATTTTTAGCCAATACTCACCCCTCACATTAATGGCACATGGAGCTGCACAGTTTCCACATTGTTTAATCATAATGGTGCCATTTGTCCACTCACAACTCATCACAGCAGCACACAGACGGTTCACAAACTGCGCAGTTTCAGGAATACTGCCACCCTTGGCCCAAAAGCTAACAATCATTTTTGCAACTCTGATTTATCCATGGATATATAAATATATTGGAAATGTTCAGCGGTAATAGGTAAAGTTTACCTACTGCAAATTGTGATAGATGTGCATAAGTACACCCAACCCCTGAGAGTGCTCCAGTTAGCTTAAAGGGGTTGTCTCGCTACAATGATTGGGTTTTAATTTAAAGATCTTTAAAAAACAAGCAGCTTTGCAATATATGTTCATTACAAATTTTCTACTGATTTGAGCTAGCCCTGTTAGTATTACTACATCAGCTTCTCAAATCTCTATAGTAGCCGACCTGTTGATCCTTATCTTACTGGCTGTCAGGTCTGAATGACTCATCACCTTTGAAGACAGGTCTGAGCAGAGAGCCCCTCCTGCACAGAATGCTTCTGTAGTGGAGGGAGGAGGAGGAGGGAGGGGGGAGGGAGGACTCTGGCGTCTGTGTCCGAGCTGCCTGGATTAACCCTGTGTGTCCTGCTTCCTCCTGCTCTCTACACAGATAGATGTGACAGCAGTGACCCTGTCTGTTACTATAATCATGATGTGTCTTTGGAACTGTGACTATACTAATACTATACAAATCAGGCATGGGAATAGTTTATGTTCTCAGGTATTAGGGACACATCCTGAGTAGAGTCACACTTCCCTTGTTGTTGGGGGAGTTGTGGAGTCTTGTAAGCTAAGCAGGGGATATAGGAACACATGCATCCCTCTGCTCTATTAGCACACAGCTTCATATTCCTCTCTACACTCTAGATCAGCCCTCTCCTGCAACAGACCTAGGCAGGCACACACAGGGTGAACTCTGAGAGCAAACCCCCTCCCCCCCCCCCTGTATAGCATTTACGTATCTTCTTGTGTGCTGATGGGAGGGGGGAGAGGGAGCAGAACAGACAGACCAAGAATCACGCCCCTCAGTTCAACTTAACAGTGACAGTGACAGGCTGAAAGCTCGTAATGAGACAACTCCTTTAAATAAGTTTTATTTATCAAAATCGAAATTTGATTTCTTAAAATTTTTTAGAGGACTGCAAATAAATCTACAAATTATTCTAAACCACAGACATTAACCCATCAAAAATCACAATCCCTCTACCAGTAGTAATCACTGTCGGTTCAGCTGATGTAAACTTTCTAATATATGGATGTGCCAAATCCTCAACAGTAACGGCATCTGAAAATGGTTAGTCCTGCTAAGAACCAACTACTGCCTTCATCTGTGGCAACTACAGTCTAATTCTGTATTTGGGACTTCTTCTCTGCTGCTCTGTTTTTGTGGATTGCTCTTTCTTTAAAACTGACTACCGTACCAATGTAAAAAGCCTTTAACCCACTTTTTTAGAGGAGGTCAAGGAGCCTTCCATAATAACTGATAAAATACACAAATACTAGTTTACCTCTCTAACTTTTACAGCTGCAAAGCTGTACACTCACTTGTACAATATCCCAACTGTGTGGCTGTTCTACTCATTTGGTATTCATACATAAATAAATTAATTAATGTAACCATGTTTATTAATGATGGTTGATTCAGTAGTAAAACAAACACCCTTGTTTATATTATATGGCACCCATTTAAATGCAAGCTTATTAGCAAGTCTCCCATTTGATTGCAAGCTTTTTAGCAAGGCCCTCCTTCTTATGTTAAAGGGGTTTTGCCATGAAGTAAAATTGACGTAGGAAGCTTGCAAATGAAATAACAAACATTTTCACCATTCATCATTATTAAAATTTTGCACCATTTTTGTTTTAGGTGCTCCCTTAGTGATCTATTGTTTACAGCTCATCTCCAGGGGATACGACCAGGGCTGAGAGCTCTTCAGTCCTGGTCAGACATCACCTCTTCTCTCAGGAAGCTACTGAGTGTTCAAACCCCAGGTGCTGTCACTATACTCCTGTCCTCTGTGCTCCTTAGTAATTAGTCAAACAGTGCAAATAAATAAAAAAGAAACCTCAATGATATATGTGCACTTATAAAGATAAAAAAAATCCACAGGTTTGGTTCCTGCAGGGATTTGAACCTAGGACCTTAGTGTCTGGAGGCAAAAACTTTACATCTCAGCTACTCAAAATGCTTTACATAAACAGACCTTTCTTTGACTACAGAGAGGAAAGGCCTGGTGTTGTCATCCTGCATGGTCACATGATATGCAATTCAAACAAATCACACACGCCCCCTTCTGAGCACACAGAGCTGAAGAATTGGATGCAGGAGGTATGAAATGAGATTGAAAAAAAAAGCAAACCTCAATGAGATATGTGCATGATAAAGAAAAAAATCACAGTTGGTTCCTGCAGGATTTGAACCTAGACCTTATATCTGGAGCAAACTTTAACAATCTAGTACTCAAATATGCTTAATAAACGACTGTGCTTTATACAGAGATGAAGGCTGGTGTTGTATCTGCATGGTCACATGATATGCAATTCAAACAAATCACACATGCCCCCTTCTGAGCACACAGAGCTAAAGAATTGGATGCAGGAGGTATGAAATGAGATTGTGGCAAAACCCCTTTCTATTACAGAAAATGTTTTTATAGACCAGGTAAGAATTGGACCTATTTAATTGGATACCTGTGTGTATGACTAAACACATATCCTTAAATATATGTAAATTCTGTGAATATTGCAGAAAGTACGGTCAAGAAAGAGAGTTACTACAATCATCCAGTATACTGCCATGATGGACAATACTTCTTTTCATGTGCCTCTTATGCAAATTTAGCCCTACAGAAATGTAATTAACATAACTGCTCTGTATGTCAATGTCTTACTAAAGACTTTAAATGGTCACTAACCTTTCAACAAGCTTTGCATAAATCAATAGCACAAGCGAATATAAGAAACTTTGTAATATATCTTATTGAAGAAAAATGCCTCTTTCTCCACTTATCAGACGCCTTTCCCCCTTCCCCTGCTTTCCTTAACTCATCATGCTTTCTAAAAGACACTGCTTAAATTATCCGTAAATGAATCAGCTAACTGAATTATCAGGTTACAGTACATGCTGGCTATAGAATATGTCTCCCAACTGTCCTAGATCCTGTGGGACAGTCCCAGATTTCATAGATTGTCAAATTGTTCAAGGTGGTCTGTAGCAAATCCCAGGAATCCTGGGCACCTGCTCTAGATCCCTGTGTGGGTACATACTGTTGAAAACTATGGTGGAGCAGGGAGCCATCAGTCTGTAGCCATCAGCCTGAGGCCAGGAGGAGCGTTCTGATGCAGACAGTGTAATGATTACTGTATCATGCTGCCTGCACTGGACAGCAGAGTAGCAGAAAGGGGTACTGTTATGGATAATAGAGTCTGCTTACCTACCTAATGAGGATCTGCCTACCGATGGGGGGTACTATATGGGAGCTCAAAAGAAGACTATAATTATCTGTGGGCACTGTTTCTGTTTGGGGCAATAGTACTGTGTGGGGCACTTAGAGGGATTTGGGGCACCGTGGATGTGATGTTTGTACGGATGTGGAGAGGGTATTGAGTTGTTTTTTAAAGAAGTCCCCACAGTGGTCTGTGCTGAATAGAGAACAAAAGGAAAAGAGAATGACTCCATCAGAGAAGACGCCACCTGTGGGTACCTGGCTGTAACTCTATTGCAATAACGTATACAGTCTGATCTAAACTGTAATGTTTTAAATTAAGTAACAATAAGGTGGTGATATGAAGTCATGGTGTGATGGCATTATTTGGCACATGTATAATGGTTTTATTGGTAAGATTTTCCTTGGTATACTGGTTTGGTCTGTAACAGTACATTGATAATTTGCTCCTTATACAACTTAGTAATTGTATAACTACAATTTAGAGATATCCTACATACATAACTATTTTATAGCTATTTGTATATGTTAATTTAAATAAAATGTACTATTTGAGGGTGTCATATGCTTGGCCATGGTTAGGCTATGTTTACACAGCAATAGTTAAAATGCTGTCCAAAATCCAACGGCATTTTAACATCGCTGGTCCGTGGTGGACCGCGGTTTTTGGTGCAGGTTTGAACTAAAAACCGCAGTCGGTTTTCAGATTTGGCGTCGACCCCGTACATTGAATGTATGGGAATCCGACGGCAATCTGGGTGGAAGATCTGACATGTTTTAAAATCCGCTGGAATCTGGCAGATTTCAAAGCCGATCGGAAAAAATCTGTGCTGTGTAGACTACAGCACAGATTTTTTTTTATTGCTGTCTATGGGGACCAGGTTACAGTCGGATTTTCGGTGGATAATACGAACTGAGTTCACCGAAAATACGACCAAAAGCCTATGCTGTGTAGACCTGGCCTTAGAGGTATAGCCTGATATGCTCACCTTTGTTTTAGTAATGTTAAGAAGCATGGTAGCAGTTTGCGAGGAAGGGAAGGGAGGCAGCAACGGAGTGTGACTAAGGTAAAGACGCTCTAGCATGTGATATAGCTGACCCCAATGCTTAATTCACAGTTTACACGGTTTATGAGAGAATTTAAAGCAGCAACCACCTACTATCTCAAGAAACACTAAAAATTATAGGAGTCTGTGCAAGGATAAAGATCTGAAAACTGCAGGATAAAAGTCATCTAATGGCCAAAAATAGTGCTTCTTCTCATGCAGAAATATGACAGCATATCCTCGAAAGTTACCTTAAACAACAATTACACCTTAATTGCATCAGTCAAGAGCAGTTCCTCTTCCTTTGGTGAAAAGCTAATTGCATTCATTTTCCATTCAACGCTGCCTTAAGTCTTCTTACCTGAAAGCCACCCGAGGTATTATGAGATCAGTACTTACAGCAAAATAATAGGAAGAATATCCTATAGCTGGTGAAGACGATTAGGCTCAGTACAGTTGGCTGAAAATGTGGACTTTTCAAGCAACCCTCTTAGTGCAATATGTGTGACTCAGAAAGTGTCTGCTCTCTTCGGTTGTGGCTATTTGTGGATGTATCTATGCATCACACCTCTAGGATCACGCTGCACCTCTGTACCTAGCTGTCATCTTTATAATAATAGCGGTTACTTTAGAAACTTGACAAAGAGCTAAAGGAAATGTCTGCAATCAGATAACCCTAAAATGAACTGCATTCTACTCCAGGTTTTGTTTTTTTGTTAATTTTTGTAAAATTTTATATTAGGAATTAAACCTAAATCTTAATACAACAAATTATTTTTCCAGATAATGAATTTTTTTTTTCTACATTGGACTTGTAATGAAAAATCAGGTCACAAATGCTGAGTTTCAGATATTTTTAACGCAATTGCACAGGAATGTACGGACACGAGGCAAAGCTGGATTGGTTTAGAAGTTCTACAACATACACAAAACATAATCTTAATAAAGTCATATTAGTTACAATAGTGATAACCTATAATTCAGCTGGAAACTTTTCTTTACTCCCTAACCCTTCCTGTAAGTAAGGCTTTAAAATAAAATTATGGCTATTTTATTGTTCTATATATACTGTCTGGCAGTGGACTAGATAAGATACTGTACAATGGGTATATTCATTGACAACAATTTGTGATAGGCATCTAAAACACTGCCATGTTGTCTAAAATGTTTTGGGGCATCTTAAAGAGGACCTGTAATATCTCCTGACATGTCTAGTTTAGTAAATCCTTGCGTTCCATGTGAAATAACACTTCTGGACCATCTCCTCCTGTAACTCTGTTCCGTCCCTCTGTTATTCCTCTAGAAATGTATAACTGAATCAGTCAGATGGGCGTTACTATTCCAGTTTCTCCTGCTCAGGGATATCCATTTACATGTCAGAAGATTCCTTCTGTAACGCACCTAGCCCAGTCATGCATTACATGCAGGCTCGCACTGGCCCACAAGGGAGTCAGTGAAACCCCAAGTGGGCCCTGAGCTCCATTGGTGGTAGGTCTGGGTGGCACGTCAGTGTGCACGTCTAGACCCGCTGCATCTTCTCAATGGTGGAACAGAGACCTGATAGTTATCGGCTCTCTGCACAGCACACTGAGTACTCACGGGAGTAAGCAGTGCAGGAGGTGTAATACAGTGATGTTTTCAAGTCTCCAGTGCCGCTGTATTTCCTAAGCCTAATCTACAGGGTGCTGTATGCCTACATGGGGCTATATACCTACCTATCTCCATACAGGGATATATATACCTACCCATCTACAGGGGACTGTATATCTACATACAGAGGGCCTATTTACCTACCTAATGGAGGTTTCTACATACTTACCTTCCTAATGGTGGCAACACTTCTACCTACTTACATAATGGGGGTGCCCCTACCAGATATAGGAATTGATAGCGAAGTGCTAAAAAAGTGAGAAGTCTAACATGTTTGTGTGGTAAATTCTGCAGGGACGTGTTGTGGCTGTTGTGGTCTGGACTGGATGGAGAACAAAAGGGAAAAAGAACAACTCATGAAAGTAGAGAGCAACTCATCAAAGAAGAGAACGACTCATCAGATAAGATGTCTCCTGTGAGTCCCTGCATGTCACCCTGCATGTCAGAGGTTATTTTTCTTCTGTATTGGATCAGTGCTGTATTTATGGCCATGTGATGGTGACCCAAGCTGGTGTCTGACCTCTATGTGGTCTCTATTGGCCATGTTGTAGGTTATATCAGCGCTTGTATACTGGCAGCGTACACTTGTCCCTGATTGTAAAAAAGAATGCACACCAGTCCCTGACCCTGTGATTAGGGGGTTTCTTTTTACTTTCCTGATTGTGTTTATAGTGTTGTTTATTTTAGATAGTGGCGAGGTGTGTGAACAAGGGAAAACTTGGAGGTGGATATTGTATGTGGGCTGGTGGGAGGAGATATTGTATGGGACATAGTGGAAGGGGGCAGATATTGTATGTGGGCTGGCGCGGATATTGTATGTGGGCTGGTAGTGGGGCAGATATTGTATGTGGCTGGTGGGGGAAAGTGTATATTGTATCGGCTGGTGGGGGGATGGATATTGTATGTGGACTGGTGGGGCGAGCGGATATTGTGGGCTGGTAGGTGGGAGGTGGACCTTGTACGTGGGCTGTTGGGCGGAGGTGGATATTGTAAATGGGCTGGTGGGGGGACGGATATTGTATGTGGGCAAGTGGGAAAAGGTGGATATTGTATGTGGGCTGATATTATATATGGACTGGTGGGGAGACGGATGTTGTTTGTAAAAGGGGGCAGAAAACTTAGCGACAACCCTGGGTGGTAGAAGAAGAGCTGCCTGGAGCACAGACAGGGGATGCAGGATGGATGGTACAAGTAGAGGTTTACGAGCAGGCAGCAGTGGGTCCGTCTTCTCCCTTCCTGCCCCTTACAGGCTGCTGGTGAGGTTGTTGGCTGCTGAATCGTGGTGCAAATGTTAGTAAGGGCATGGATGGAGGCGCTCAACCATGTGTCAATGATATTTTAGACCATACATGCTAACTCTCCCGCTTGTGGCGGGGGGGTCCCGCTAATTGGGGTCCCCCCCCCCCGCCCTCCCGGCAGAGTCGGCATTCCTCCCGCCGCCAGCAGGCAGCGGGGGTTCTTTAAATGACCGCGGCGACAGAGTAGCGCTGGTGCACTACTCTGGTGCCGCCGGGCCGCTCTTACTGGCGGGTGACGCGGCCGCAGCGGCCGCTACACCCGTCCGTAGACTCGCTGTGCAGGGAGAAGGCAGGAGGAATCGTTCCCCTCCTCCCTTCTCCCCCTGTATGTACAGCGCCGGTGTGCGCTGTACATACAGGTCAGTGTCGCAGGGGGTGTGACGCGCGGCTGCACTCACTCCCCCTGCGACGCTGAGGAGATCGGCCGGGAGATGTCCGGAGCTGCAGGAGCCTGGTGAGATAAGTGGCACTACCTGGCTACTAAAGGGGGCAAGTACCTGGCTACTAAAGGAGGCAAGTACCTGCCTACTAAAGGGGGCACCTACCTGGCTACTAAAGAGGGCAAGTACCTGGCTACTAAAGGGGGCACCTACCTGGCTACTAAAGGGGCAACTGCCTGGCTACTAAAGGGGGCACCTACCTGGCTACTAAAGGGGGCAAGTACCTGGCTACTAAAGGGGGCAAGTACCTGGATACTAAAGGGATAACTATCTGGCTACTAAAGGAGGCAACTGCCTGGCTACTAAAGGGGGCTCTACCTGGCTACTAAAGGGGGCACCTACCTGGCTTCTAAAGGGGGCACCTACCTGGCTACTAAAGGGGGCAAGTACCTGGCTACTAAAGGGGGCAACTAGTTGGCTGCTAAAGGGGGCAACTACCTGCCTGGAAGGGGCACTACCTGGTGATGGGGGGCTACTATCTGGCTATAAGGGCATCTACCTGGCTTTCTTCCAAAGCCGTTATGCAGTTAGGCGGAGTGGGTGTGGCTTTTAGAAGGGGCGTGGTACACCAACAAGATGGACGTGTCCATGCAAATTTTTTGCCCTCTTCAATCTCCTGCTTTTCCATTTTCAAAAGTTGGCAACTATGTTTTAGACTGTGATAAATGTGTGAGACAGACAGATATGTGGCTCCCTTGGTATTGTGTACTACACAATACAGTTCTGTTTCACACACTGAATTATGTGGTAAAATGAATGCTTTTATGTCTGAGAGGCCGGTAATATTTTCATGTACAGTAGCTGTGTAGGTTGGGCCCCCAAGATCAACAATCCTGTGGGCCTCAGACCACCCAGTGTGACACGGATTACATGCATCAACCCATGGAAGTCAGCTTCTTGAGACAACCCTTTTAATGAAGCCAGTGCTTGTTATATTAGGGGATTCCTATTAAACACAGGGACAGAAAGACTGAACGTCCCCATGTCTGGAAGGAACCACAGCAGCAGCATGAGTGACAATAGACTACAAGTTGCACATGTCACATACTGACCCTTCTTCTGCAATCTCTTGTAGATGCTTTTTGATTTTTGTGCATTAAAAGGGAATTTGTCAAAAAAAATGACCTATTGTATAACTTTTTTATGTTAAACACATTTTTTAAGACCTTTTTTTTTTCATATCACTATCAACATTTTTCTTTAAATCGTGAAGTCACTTTCACTACTAGGCCTAGAAAGGGTAATGTATTTCATCAGAGACCAGCACCATGTCACGGCGCTTGTCGCCGCGGCCGTCCCCCTGCGCTTACGGGGTCCGGCGCGGGTGCCGCGGCTGCCCGCAGCCGTTGTCCTTCTGCTCCTGCCCAGAAAACCCGTACTCACTAGTCCCCGCTCCTGTGTCTGGCTCTGACAGCTGCCGCGCATGTACCCGCTGCTTAGGGCGCGCGCGACGGCTGGTCTGGATTTAAAGGGCCAGCGCACCGTTAATTAGTTATTGACGGCCACTGGTCCTATATAAGGAATACGCCCCCAGCACTCTCTGCCCGTTTGTTGGTGTCTTGAGAGTGTTGGAAGTCCTGTCTGTTTACCCGTGTACCAGTCCGTTCCGCTACGTTTCCTGACCTTGCCTGTTTGCCGCCTGTCCTGACCGTCTGCCCGTCTCTGACCACGAACCTCTGCCGCCTGCCCTGACCTTCTGCCTGTCCCCGACTACGCCTCCGGATTACGATTCTGTACCACGCTGTACCCCGGCTGCCTTCGCAAGCAAGTCACGTCAGGGGTAGCGACCTGGTAGCCTCACGCCGTAGCAAGTCCATCCCGCTTTGTGGCGGGCTCTGGTGAAAACCGGGGGGCTACTTAGACTCCGCTCCCTGGCGTGGCTTAACTATCATCGCTTGCGGAGGTCCAGTGAATCCACCCCTGCATTACACACCATGTGTGGGGATTTATTGCCTTTTACACTCCCCCTAGGTATTTGAATATTTCAAAATCCTTATGGGAAGAGAGCTGAACTCTCAAGTGTCATCTATTGGATGTAGCAGTTCTCAAGTCACATCTGACTCACAAAAGTTCTGAAATGTGAAAAGGATTCAAGCCATGCCAGTTTTGTTCATCTGCATACAGCTGTTTCGGGGTGTTTGCCTCTCATAAGTGCAGAGTACAACTTTCTGGCTAGCTAGGTGAGCGTTGTTGAGTATGGTTCAGAAGGGGTGAATATTTTGAATGGAAAGAGAGCTGAACTGTCCAGTCCCATCTATTGGATGAAGCAATCCTCAAGTCACGTGTGAACCACTATTCCTAATAATAGTCTGACACTTCCTGTTCTGTAGAGAAAACTTTTCAGTAGTCTCCTCATTATCAGCACAGGAAGGAATACACTGAAAGGAAACACCAATGTATATAGATAACACAGGATGCACCATTCACAACAGGAGATAGTCACAGCTTCTCCTCTCTCTCCCTGCACAGTGATTTCTTCCCAGATCACAGAGCAGGCCTAGAAAACTCTTCTATAGAAGTCAATGGGTCCTTTCCTGTTTACAGGCTCCTATGTCCATATAGCTGCTGTAAAGCATCGCTCTAAATGCTGTTAAAAGCAGCTCAGACAGGATGGTTTCCCCCATAATCATACACATATAACCGAATTGAGAAATCTACAGAGAATTAAAACAGCTAAAAAGAAAAAAAGAAAAGAGTATGTATCAGTGTCTCATTTTAATTAGTAAAAAAATAAAAATTGTGATACATTCCCTTAAGACTCCGAGTGAACTGTTCATATCCCTAAGCTGTTACATAGTGGCAACATAGTGTACAATGTGAAAAGTTCTTAATTAACCGCTGATTGCTATATTGAGTCTCCTGTTGTTTGGAGCACCCCACTATGCACTAATACTTACAAACATGACACGTTTTTCTGCATGCGCACAAATAGGCATGTACTACAACCTCTTCAGTACACAACAGTGACATGAAATATAAATAGTCACAAACTTTGCTTATATTCATTAATAATAAATGACAGATACATTGAGGAAAAAAGGTTTCAGTTAATGAGCATGGTGATCCTTAAAGGGGTCTTCTCAGTACAGGCTTTCGCAGTACATTCTCACTAGCTTAGAGTTTCAAATCCAGGGGCAGATCTCTGCTCCCAGTAGGCATACTTCCCCCACTCAGGAGTGGTGACCTCATCATGCCCCTCCCTGTTTCTGCCCCTTACTGAGTCATCATCACCATACTGTGTGAGCAGTGAGAGAGAGAGGATGTCACAGCTCTGCAGACCTCCTGCAATGGTCAGTTCTCATGTCTAAACAGCTGTCACCTCCCTCCCAGGCTCCACAAGCTTCTTGTAACCAGAACATTGGTGTAAACAGTTATAAATACAGCCTGAAATTATGAAACAAATGTGAGAAATGCAAACTGCAAGCAGAGTGTATAAGGCTGTGTGATATGGGTGTGTTATATCAGGCAGATAAAGAAACTGAGTAATTGCCCAGATCCTTCATTTAGAGCTATCACTGTGAGAGGAAGTCAGGCAGCCTCTCATATAGCTCAGAGGGGAGTGAGAGGTCGACAATTAGAACACAGACATTGGCTACCTGAGCTGTGCTAGTTGCTGGCCATCTGTTTCACGCAGTTAAGAGGGGAGTGAGCACAAAGAGCAGGACAGCCAATCACAGCACAGGGTGTGTGTCCCATCCGGGGGTTGAACTAAATATCAGACAGTCAATCACAGAAAAGGGGGCATGGCCCGACCCCAGGCTGCAGTTTTAGGTCTAAAGCACACAGATTACCTAATAGCTGCTATACTAAATGATTTAGGTAAGACAAACCAATTGCAAAAGTGCTTATTTTTATCATTACAGATTTGATGTTTGTAGTGAGACAACCCCTTTAGTTTTAAGAAGACATGTCGGAATTACATTATTACTCTTCCTGCTGAGCTGTTCTCCAAAAGGTAAAACACCTAGGAATTTTATAGAAGTGCATTCTGTTAGTGTAAACATAGACCTGGATATAATGTTTGATACAGTCAATGTACATAAGCATTTTTACAAATGCATCCAATGTCAACTTCCTTTTGTATTCAGCCTCAAAGGAGTTTTGCCATCTCATAACATCCTCACGAGGCCTGATTGTAGCTCGCTATCAAGTGGCCTTACGGAGTGGAACAATGGCTGCACTTGCGCAATTTTCCCCATTAATTTCTATGGAAATTCTTAGTATAGCCAAACAAACATGCTCAGGCATATTTGAAACTCACATAAACATGAAAGGGGGAGAACTGCACAAGTTAAGCCATCTTCCTATTCTAAGGCTAAGGCTAAGAGCGAGCTATGAACTAGGCTCAGAGAGGATTTTATGAATTGGCAATTTTATAAATTTGATATTATAAAGCTACATCATAAGTCGGATGGAAACAAAGATTCTTTGATACCTTTGCTTCTCAAGAGGAAAGCTTATTATTTACCTTCATGGTGGAAACTCCTTACTTCTAAAGGACCTACATTTAAGTAGGTATCTAATAAATACTCATGTAATTTCAAGAAGTCATGTGACTATTCCTTTTTCTTTCTAAAAGCAGAAGGTGTGCGTGTGGTCAATTCTGCAGAGACGAGTCGTGGCCAGGAGAGGTCTTTATGGTGGTCTGGGCTGAAAGGAAAAAAACAAGAGGAAGATGACCATTTCTTCTTCTGCTGATACCTGGTCCAGGTGCAGTCGGGTGGCACTGGAGCTCTATTGGTCTCCCTGGGAGAGGCGATAACTATGCTAGCGGCCAGATGTCCTGGAGATTGTCCCATCCATCTCCCAGGAGCAGGTGAGGGGAACACACCATTCACTTCTTACACTGTAGTCATGTGAGAGGTGCATATAGTTTGCTGTCCAACTTTTTACATTTACAGAAAGTTTTGGAGAATGTATGGTTTACTCTTCTGAAGGGCGACCTACCTACGCTAATTGTGGCCAGAGGCAAGATTTAATAGGGGGTCGCTTAAATGACAATACACTGCAGTACACAAATACTGTAGTATGTTGTAGTAGCAATCACTTGTACAAATACCCAGGTTTTACTGGAGAAAAAAAAAAAAAGATTTAAAGCTACATTATTTTTAAATGCTACCGCCATAAAAAAAAATGTCGGAAATGTGTCTTTGTGTCGGTCACCTCATTTTTGTTATAAAATTTAAATTAAAGGTAGAAAAGTCATATGCACACTAAAATGGAAAATGATACAGATAAAAACCCTAACGCATAATAACTTATCCGTGCACAGCTTGGTTGATAGAAGAGGTTATTGGTCTAAGAAAAAAAAGTAGTAAAACACATTAAACACCTTATAAATCTGGTATCGACGGACCCACAAAATAAAGATAACGTTTAATTAATATCACGTTTCTACAAAAATAAACCCCAGAAATGAGTTTTTCCCCTGCTTACCCTATTTTTTTTTTTTTTGGGTGGGGAGGGCAGACATTTTGGCTGTATGGGGCCCTGAAATTCCTGATGGCGGCCCTGGCCAGAAAGAGGAGCGTCTTATTCTCTGGAGAACACAGAAGATCCATGTAATACAAGGACAACCTGGTAGGGCACATTGTGAGGTGAACTGAAAGAATGTATTTTCATTTTATTTTTCCTATACTGACTATTTATATATGAAATAGATTGTTTGGTTTGCAAAAAGTAATCTTTTTTAGAGAGTTGCCTCACCTTACCTTTTAAAGGGTTCGTCTCCCTACAGAGTTTCATAGGATGCACTTCCTGGTCAGACTGTCTGTAATTAGCATACAGCTCCATGGTGTATTCTACTCTGTGTTTTCATTCTGCTAATTAGTTTAAGGTTTAGCTCAAGAAGCTTCGGGAACATAGCTTCAGGATTTGTTTTTCTTGATCCCTCAAACAAAAGCCCTAATTTAGTGCTGTTTACTTTAGATAAATCAAGCTTTTACTGCTGGCAAGACAACAGAGTGCTCTCAGCTAGCTGTGTGATGACTCTCATCAAAGCTTACATTATGAACAAACAGAGGGGGGAGATATGTTTATAGGGCGGTCACTGAGGGAACAAAAATAGCCAGGTAGGTCATAAATTCACCTGTATCTCCTTAACAAAAACAGATGAACAAAGCAATATATTTGGAAAATGTATTTTTTGTGTTCCCTACATTTTGAAAGCTATTCTTTGTAGCGAGACAACCCTTTTAACCAAAAAGAAGAGTGACTACAAAGAGTGCCTCATACGCTGGAGGACCCAGAACATCCATGTATTACAAGGACAGCCTATGGTTTTCAATTGGAGGTGTATAATGCTTCATTTCACCCATATTGGCGCTAAAAGAGACCTTCAAATCTGTTGCTTGATTCCCCAAAAATTACAATGGATCACAAAGCACTCTCTAGCAGGCAAGGGACTGGTAGCATCAGTGCAACTGGGATAAAGAAATAGGACTATCATGTAATTTTTTTCACGTGAGAGGCTGAACAACACTCTCCCTCTAGAAAAACCGGCATTCACACTTATTGGGGTGTAACAACGGCTTTATCTAATGTGGTGCAGAGAAAACCTAGAAATTGCACAAGGATTTCCTTGTCTAGATAAACTTCCTCTCTCCTATTCAGAATGAAAAGCGACAGGCAGCTTTTATATATTAATCTTCCTACTGCCAGACTAACTGTGTGTCTGCAATGAGTTGAAGGGTTTTCAGAGCCAATGCCCGGAGCTGCAGAAAGTAACAAGTTCATATTTGTGTGCTAGGAATTTGCAGGCTTGTAATGCTTCTCTCGAAACATCTTTCACGGCGGATAAGCACCATTGGGCCCCCCTAAATGCTGAGATATGGGTTTTTTTATTTGCTTATTCTTACAGAAATATACAAGTCTGAGGTCTATCCAGATCATGTCATGATGTTCTTTATTTCATGGACCTAATAGCTCGTCTACACTGGGAATACTCGATCAGTAGCCCCATCTGGGATTTCACAAAACATAGAAACCTATAGCGTTAGCACTAATGATGGCCACAGAGACAAAGAATTGCCCACAACCAAATTAATACAAGTTGTCCATCAACCAAGTAAGTTCACAGATATTTTGCTCTGATGGTAATAATATACCCTTCAAAATAGTTTGCATTGTATTGAAAATAATTCCACTTTAACACACAGCCTAGTGAGAATGAAGCAATAAAACAACTATTGTAAAATGGAGTTATACAGTATAATATTTCTTACAGAAACTGTGCCACACCTGTCCATAGGCTATGTTTAGTACTGCTGCTCAGTTTCATCCACTTGAATAGAGCTGAGCTGCAATAGCAGATACAGCCCACAGACAAACGTGGTGCTGTTTCTGCAGGAAAGCAACCATGTATTCATCGTCCCCATGAGTGAATGGGACACTGTGTGATAGTATGAGCAAACAAAGAAGAGGCTGCCCATGCAAACAGATGAGTGTTGAAGCTACAGAGAGTTGGACCCTCAAAAATCTAATGTTGAAGGCCTTTCGTGAGAATTTACCATCAATTTTAAAAGCTCAGGTAATCCCTTAAAGGGGTTGTCTCGCTACAAAGATTAGCTTTCAACATGTAGGGAACACTAAATTAAGATGTTTTTCAAATATATTGCGTTGTTTGTTTTTTTGTTTGTTAAGGAGCTACAAGTGATTTTATCACCTTCTGTGCTCTCTCTTGTTCCCAAAGTGACCGACCTGTGTACTTCTCCCCCCTGCTGTTTGTCTATCTGATAACAGGGAATGATGTCATCACACAGGTTGCGCAGCACACAACTTCAGGCAGTGAGAAACTGTGTGTTATCTGATCTTTCAGACAAAAGCCAGTAATTACTGCTGTTTACTTTAACTCAGAAGCTTCCCTGGTCCTGACACCATGAGATTTATCTTATTAGCAGAGGTCTGAATACAGGAAGCTCATATGCTAATTACAGACAGCTTGACCAGGAAGTGACAGAGCAAAGCAGCATTATTTCATTCATGCATCCTATGAAACTTTGAGATGAGACAACCCCTTTAGAGGGGTTGTCTCTCTACATCGATTCATCTTACTTCAGTCCTGTTTTCTCTGTTTAATTTTTTAATTCAGTGTTTACTGGCTTTATTGGCTTCTACTGGCCTGCAGTGACGAGCTGCTCAGGACACCAGGTCTGTAACTATAGCGACCAGCGTTGGCAGTCTATCAGGAGAGATTGAATAGGTCTGCAGCTATAGCGACCAGCACTATAAGGAGAGATCTAACAGGTCTGTAGCTATAGCGACCTGAGGAGCTGATGCAGCCCATACAAGAGGGGATATCTAGGAATACATAGGACACTGTTAATGGACATATATTGCAAAGTGACTTGTTTTTGCAAGATCTTTAATGTAAAAAGCAATCCTTGTAGTGAGACAACCCCTTTAAGGCTACATTTATACTTCTGTTAGATATTTTCTGTAAGATTTCTGTTACTCTTTGAGGGTCTGAAGTAACCAGACAGATCCATCATAAGTCAATGGGATCTGTTCAGAACCTAGTGACCAACAATTCAGAATAATTTTATAGGGTCCATCTAATACAGTATCACAACAACATAATGTGATCCATTAGAACAGAATATCTTCGAACCAATTTTACAGTATTTTTTGTGTCAATCCCTTATGTGCAGTCAAGATAAGCAGGTCCATCTTGAAGGGTTGTCTCACCATGCTGTTTTACAGAGCCACAGGAAGCTTCAGATTTACACTTTCTCACACTTCCTGATTATGCTGTGGGTGGTTCTATAGCAATTACTAGCATATCACCTGTTTCTCTTCTAATTGCACTGACATGTGTGCAGGAGATTTTATCTATAGTGCAGAAGGCTACAGAGCTCATTAGTAACTATCTCCTTTGTTTGTTAGAGGTAACACACTCTGTTCTCAAGCTGTCCTCTGTTCTGGTGATGTCACTTCTTAAATCAGAAAGAGAGAGCAGGATGGTAACCAGTGAAACCTGTGTGCACTCAGAGCAGATAAAAACACTCTTATCTCCTGACCAAGGTAATATCAAAAGGGAAATGTTTTGTTTTTTGTTTTTTTTAAAGTCTGGATTTAATATTCCCTAACTTTGTAGTGTGACAACCCCTTTAACAAACTCAACTCCGTGAGAATTCGTATGCTGTATTTTATTACTTGCTGATCCTATGCATGCAAAAGTTTTTACCTTTGGATATTATGCATGCAGTCCCGCCACCACATGCAAAGCAACCAAATTGAGAACATTCCCCAGATACATTACAGCTGATCCATCTCAGCCTCCTCCATCCACATCTCCCTGAAAATTGCAAGGCTCTTTCTAACTTATCTTTCTAATTTATGTTCCTCCCATCCCCTTTTAGACCCTGTAAAGGCAAAGAGACTGTTCCCTCAACTAAAATTCCCAGAAATAACTTCTTGTCGCCTTGCAGTTTTAGGTAAACAGATTTCTGTTTTAGAGGTAAAAAAAATTCATCAATGACTTGAAACCTCTAAACAGGGCAGTTCCTCGGCTAAATCTCACACAGGGCGAGGTGAAGAAAGTCCCTCCCCCCCCCTCCCCTACGTAACCTATGGCGCCACAGTGCATCCCCATAAACCAAAGCCAAAATATACAAAAAGCTTTACCACAATCTGCTACATATAAAACTACTAAAAATAGTCAATACAGTTACCAAATAACACTGCTGCAAACGAAACCAGAACCCCAGGCAAATAGTGCCAATTTTCCTGCTAAGACCACATATCACCAGCACATAGTGACCGAATAATACCACCACACCATGACCACATATCACCAGCACATAGTGACCGAATAATAAAACCACACCATGACCACATATCACACACCATATATGACGAAATAATACAAAACTACGCCATTACTGAATACAAACCATTATACTACAACCAATATTACCGGCATACAGTGACCATACAGTGGTGGATACCCCTGAAACACAGGCTCTGCAGGCAATAAGCATTACAGAAAAAGTTATATTTAGTGACTCACAGGAGACGTTTCTGAAGAATTTTGTTCTTTCTCTTCTTCTCCATCTGTCTCAGACGCCATGACGACTACTCCCGACTCTTCACTGTAAAATTTACAAAACAAAAATCTTAGACTCCTCCCTTTATTATCACTTCTCTGCCAATTCCTATCTCTATACAAATGCTCCATCTATAGCACCTCATATGGTAGCCATGTAATATGCCCCCTGTAGCCACGAAGTAGCCCCTGTAGCCAAGTAGTAGCCCCCTGTAGCTAGTAGATGCCCCTCCATAGCCCGAAGATGCCCCCCCCTGTAGCCAGTGATGCCCTGTGGCCAGTAGATGCCCCTTGTAGCCAGTGATGCCCCACTGTAGCCAGTGATGCCCCCTGTAGCCAGTGATGCCCCTCTGTAGCCAGTGATGCCTCCCGTAGCCAGTGATGCCCCCCTGTAGCCAGTGATGCCCCCCCTGTAGCCAGTGATGCCCCCCCCTGTAGCCAGTAGATGCCCCCCCCCCCCTGTAGACAGTAGATGCCCCCTTGGTAAGCGGTGGATGGCCCCCCTGGTGGCCGGTGATGCCCCCCGTAGTCCCGGGGAGCCCCCGTACCGGTGATGCCCCCCGTAGCCGGTATGCCCCCCGGAGCCGGTGATGCCCCCCTTGTAGCCGGTGATGACCCCGTTTTCGGTGATGCCCCCCGTAGCCGGTGATGCCCCCCTTGTAGCTGGTGATGCCCCCTGTAGCCAGTGATGCCCCCCCTTGTAGCCAGTGATGCCCCCCATTGTAGCCAGTGATGCCCCCATTGTAGCCAGTAGTTGGCCCCCATTTTAGCCAGTGATGCCCCCCCTTGTAAGCCAGGATGCCCCCTGTAGCCAGTGATGTGCCCCATGTAGCCAGTGAAGCCCCCAGTAGCCAGTGAATTTCCCCCCCTTTGCCAGTGATGCCCCCTTTGTAGCCAGTGATGCCCCCTTTGTAGCCAGTGATGCCCCCATTGTAGCCAGTGATGCCCCCTGTAGCCATGATTTGCCCCCATTGTAGCCAGGTGATGCCCCCCCTGTAGCCAGTGATCCCCCCCCTGTGCCAGTGTTCCCCCCCCCTTAGCCCGTGATGCCCCCTGTAGCCAGTGATGCCCCCATTGTAGCCAGTAGATGCCCCATTGTAGCCAGTAGATGCCCCTGTAGCCAGTGATGCCCCCATTGTAACCAGTGATGCCCCACTGTAGCCAGTGATGCCCCCATTGTAGCCAGTTTATGCCCCCATTGTAGCCAGTGATGCCTCCCTTGTAGCCAGGGTGCCCCCATTGTAGCCGGTTGATGCCCCCCATTGTAGCCAGTGATGCCCCCCTTGTAGTCGGGGACCCCTGTATCGTGAACCCCCATTGTAGCCAGTGATGCTCCCCTGTAAGCAATTATAAAATAACAAAATATTATACCAACCTCTGTCCGCGCGCCCCGGGCCGGAAGCGGCTGAGCGGTGTATGCAGCGTGACGTCAACACGCAGCTTACGCTGCACGCAGCTCCCAGAGATCTCCTCGGCGGCAGAGCTGCCACCGAGGAGAATCGAAACGTCGCAGGGGCGCGGTGAAAGCCATGGCCCCCCTGCGACGCTGTGTAATGTAAACGGGGCTTATGGAGCGCCGATACATACAGGGAGGAGGCGGGAAAGGGAATGAAACCGCCCGCCTCCTCCCCGCAAGAGCAGCTGCGGCTCTGCGCGACTGTTGTAAAACAGCCGCGCAGAGTCAGGGCCATCCTCCGGGCGGCGAGGCAGGCGGCGCCCCCTCGGGTGAACTGGAGCCTCGGCGCCCCCGGGCGTCGCACGCCCCACCCAACCCTAGGAAAAAAGGGCCCTGCCCTAAAACACCAGGTTCCACATGGCTTTACATCCCTATATTTAAAGGGAACATGTCATCAAAATGACATCGTATAGCTCACACTTCCTGTTCTGTACAGAAAGATTCTCAGTTGTCTGCTCATTATCAGCACAAAGAGGGTCAAACTGAAAGGAGACACCAGTGTGAATAGATAACACAGGACCCACCAGTCACAAGAGGAGAAAGTCACAGTTCACCCTTTCACCTCCCTGCACACTGATTTCTTCCCAGGTCACAGAGCATGACTAGAACACTCTCCTATATAAGTGAATGGGACTGAGTCAGTCTTAAGTCTCCTATGTGCATGAAGTTACTTTAAAGCAACTCACTGACTGCTGTTAAAGCAGTGCAAACAAGGCCTAGTGGCCAAAGTGAAAACTGCAAGACTAAAGAATTATAAAAAAAAATATTGAAAGTGATATGAAAAATAAAAAAAAAACAACCAAAAATTCCTAAAAAATGTGTTTAACATAAAAATGGGACTTAAACAATGACTCATTTTTTGATGACACATTCCCTTTAAAACATTATCCCCACTTCTAGTGGACCTGTTTGTTAACCTCAGAACCAATACCAGATTTAATACAAACTCTCTTGAGGCCTATATATTTTGTTTCTTCAGAAACACTAAAAAGACACTTTGATTATTACAAACTCATATCGTTAAATTATTTTAATACTGACCTTTTTCTTAGTGGGCCGTTGATCCGTGAAGAAAAGGCAGACTTCATCCCAGGAAAGCAAATCCGTGAGTGTACTAGGAGTGTTATTTCCTTAAAGGAAATCTGTTGCCATTTTTCTTACTAATCACCATAAGATCCTGATACATATTCTTTTCTTCTTAGCCATTTTTATTTTCTGATTGCAGATTTCTAAGCTCTGTAATCTGTGTATGATTATGGGGGCAACCATCCTGTCTGAGCTGCTTCGAACAACAATTAGAGAGATGCTTTACAGCAGTATCATGGACAAAGGAGCCTGTGAACAGAAGCAGACCCATTGACTTCTATAGAAGAGTTTTCTATGCATGCTCCGTGACCTGGGAAGAAGTCGGTGTGCAGGGAGGGGGAACTGTGACCATCTCCTATCGTGAATGGTGGATCCTGTGTTATCTATATACATTGGTGTCACCTTACATTGTAACCCTGCCTGTGCTGTTAATGAGGAGACTGCTGAAAATCTCTCTTTACAGAACAGGAAGTGTCAGACTATTTTTAGGTTTAGTGGCCAAAGTATAAACTGCAGGATTTAAGGATTTTTTTTAACTTCTGATAGGGAAAATTACAACCAAATGCAACCAAAAATTCTTAAAAGACGTGTTTAACATAAAAATATGAGTTAAACAATAAGTAATTTTCGGATGACACATTCCCTTTAACACACCTTGCCTGTAGCAGAAAAAGTACTTTCTATTCTGCTCTTATTGGATATCCATAGAGCTCTTGCCACAGACTCCTAGTCTTACATAGATCTTGTTTTGATGAGATAGGGATGCAAAAGGCCATCTTTTTCATCATGGAACTGTGCCTTCTGTTTTGACCCCAAAATTAAAATCCATAATGCCGGCTACCATTTGATGCATTTCTCATGGACGCTGGAACAAGGCAAGAATGTCAAATATTTAGCCACGTTAAATCACCAGAAAACTTACCAAACTCCTCTATTTTTATGCATGTTTTCTCTTTTTGTTCTATTTACATTTAAATTTTTCTTATTGACTACAAATTATCTATATTGCCTAACCCTGCAGCAGTATTCATCTGGTCATACAAAACATGCATCCATCTGATTATATTGTGCAGCCAGCAGTATCCCCATGCTGAAACCGTGCAGCCAGCAGTATCCACCTGCTGAAACCGTGCAGCCAGCAGTATCCACCTGCTGAAACCGTGCAGCCAGCAGTATCCACCTGCTGAAACCGTGCAGCCAGCAGTATCCACCTGCTGAAACCGTGCAGCCAGCAGTATCCACCTGCTGAAACCGCGCAGCCAGCAGTATCCACCTGCTGAAACCGGGGAAATCCAGCAGTATCCTCCTGCTGAAACCGCAACAGCCAGCAGTATCCTCCTGCTGAAAACCGCGCAGCCAGCATATCCACCTGCTGAAACCGTGCAGCCAGCAGTATCCACCTGCTGAAACCGTGCAGCCAGCAGTATCCACCTGCTGAAACCGCGCAGCCAGCAGTATCCACCTGCTGAAACCGTGCAAGCAGCAGTATCCGCCTGCTGAAACCGCGCAGCCAGCAGTACCCCACCTGCTGAAAACCGCGCAGACCAGCAGTATCCACCATGCTGAAACCGTGCAGCCAGCAGTATCCACCTCTGAAAACCGGCAAGCAGCAGTATCCACCTGCTAAACCGTGCACTAGCAGTATCACCTGCTAAACCCCGCGCAGGCCACAGTATCCACCTGCTAAAAAGCGTTGCAGGCAGCAGTATCCACCTGCTGAAAGCGTGCAGGCAGCAGTATCCACCTGTTTGAAACCGTGCAGGCAGCAGTATCCACCTGCTAAAACCCCGTGCAGGCAGCAGTATCCACCTTTTGAAACCGTGCGGCAGCAGTATCCACCTGTTGAAACCGTGCAGGCACAGTATCCACCTGCTAAAAAACCGTGCAGGCAGCATACCCCCACTCGGGAAACCGTGCAGCAGCAGTACCCCACCTGTTGAAACCGTGCGGGCACAGTATCCCCCTGTGAAACCCCCGCAGCCTCAGTATCCACCTGCTGAAACCGTGCAGCAGCGTATCCCCCTGTTGAAACCGTGCAGGCAGCAGTATCCACCTGTTTGAAACCCGTGCAGGCAGCAGTACCACCTGTTGAAACCGGGCAGGCAGCAGTATCCTCCTGCTGAAACCGTGCAGCCAGCAGTATCCACCTGCTGAAACCGTGCAGGCAGCAGTATCCACCTGCTGAAACCGTGCAGGCAGCAGTATCCACCGGCTGAAACCGTGCAGGCAGCAGAAATCCACCTTTGAAACCGTGCGGGCCCAGCAGTATCCCCCTGCAAACCAGCGCAGCCAGCAGAAATCCACCTGCTGAAACCGTGCAGCCAGCAGTATCCACCTGCTGAAACCGTGCAGCCAGCAGTATCCACCTGCTGAAACCGTCCAGCCAGCAGTATCCACCTGCTGAAACCGAGCAGCCAGCAGTATACACCTGATGAAAGCGGCAGGCAGCAGAAATCCACCTGTTGAAACCGTGCAGCCAGCAGTATCCACCTGCTGAACCGTCCAGCCAGCAGTATCCACCTGCTGAAAACCGGCAGCCAGCATATCCACCTGCTGAAAACCGTGCAGGCAGCAGTATCCACCTGTTGAAACCGTGCAGGCAGCAGTATCCACCTGCTGAAACCGCGCAGCCTGCAGTATCCACCTGCTGAAACCGTGCAGCCAGCAGTATCCACCTGTTGAAACGGTGCAGGCAGCAGTATCCACCTGCTGAAACCGCGCAGCCTGCAGTATCCATCTGCTGAATCCGCGCAGCCTGCAGTATCCACCTGCTGAAACCGTGCAGGCAGCAGTATCCACCTGCTGAAACCGTCCAGCCAGCAGTATCCACCTGTTAAACCGTGCAGGCAGCAGTATCCACCTGCTGAAACCGTCCAGCCAGCAGTATCCACCTGCTGAAACCGTCCAGCCAGCAGTATCCACCTGCTGAAACCGTGCAGGCAGCAGTATTCATCTGATGATACAAAACATGCAGCAGCAATTATCTCATGATACTATGCAGGCAGTGCTATACACCAGTAATTACTATACAGCAGCAGTATCCACATGTTTATACTATGCAAGCAGCAGTATTCATCATATATTGAATAAATACATACAGCAGTATATGACGCTATTCAGGCAGTAATACCCATTGGGTGATGCCATGCAGACAGCAGTACCCAACTGTTGCTACAATGCAGGCAACAATAATCATCTGTTGATACTATGAAGGCAACAGTATTGTTCTGATAATAATTAAAAAAGCATGCTGCAGTATTCATCTGTTGATACAAAGCATGCTGCAGTATTCATCCGTTGATACAAAGCATGCTGCAGTATTCATCTGTTGACACTATATACTTTAGATGCTAGAGAATACAGCCTATAAATTTGCAACTTTCAGACCTCATGCTGAATGCACCACTTTGTGCTTTGCAACGTTGTTGATGCTTCATGATGTTGCGGTTTCCAAGTGAGCGGAAAAGATTCTCTCTCATTGTGTAGCCTATAAATGGTTTTCCTACTAAGGCGAACGCTCTTAGAACTTCATTTACAAAGTAGTATTTGCATCTAATCAGCTCTGGGTTTTAACAATGTATTTGCAGAAAGAAATGTTTTCTAAAACATTGCCATTCTTTCTACAAAACAACATACTTCTTCTTTAGTACATTATAAGCTAAGAGGCACAATTACTGCTCTTTGATCGATCACGAAAAGAGAAACAGAATATCAGCCAATAGCAGCAAAAAAAAAAAATTGTATTTTCAAAATAAGCTCTCTGTTGTAGAAATCTATAGCTGAGAAAAAATTAAATGTTAATTCCTATATCCCATAATGCAGATGGTGAATGTAGACGCTTATGATCCACATTTTCATATATTTCATATCCCTTGTTAAATCTCCTTTTTAACTTGTAACAAGTGAAATTTATAACCTTATGTACAGCAATCATCTATAACATTGAAAGCATTTACCTCATATTGCACAGGTTCCCCTTGTGCCACCAAAACAGCATTGAATTGTCACTACTTGGACCCCTTAAACAAGATCCTGACACACATTCTTCTCTTCTTAGTCATTTTTATTTTCTGACTATAGATATAATTCTGTTGTCTGTAAAATGAGCACACACACACCTGAGGCCTTCTGCGGGGCAGAGAGCGGGCGCTCCTGCCCCGTGGACAGTGTCGGACCACAGGTCCTACCCCCGCGAGGCTGCCGGGTCCTCAACAGCGCTGAGGACCCGCCGCGCCCCGTCGCCTCAGCCGGCAGCGTCGCGATGACATCACGTCATCGCGACGTTGCCTGTCCTTGGGCGCACAGCGCGTCATGGCCGTGCGCCCGAGGGCTGCCGGAAGGACGCGGGCTAAATGGGGACAGAGCGCTGCCGGGGGAGTTAAGGTGATATTAATGTAGTTATTTTTATAGCGTTTACCTGCCTAAAGTGCCCTATATACTGCATGTGCCCCACAAATGCCTGCCTGTGGCCCCCATATCCTGCCTGTGCCCCTATAAGCCTGCCTGTGGCCCCCCCATATGTTGCCTGTGGCCCCCATTTCTGTCTCTGGCCCCTATATACTGCCTGTGCCCCTATAATGCCTGCCTGTGGCCCCCATATCCCTGCCTGTGCCCTATAATGACTGCCTGTGGCCCCATATCCCTGTCTGTGGCCCCCAAATATATCTGCCTGTGCCCCTATAATTCCTCCCTGTGGCCCCACTATCCCTGCCGTGCCCCTATAATGCCTGCCTGTGGCCCCCATATCCCTGCCTGTGACCCCCATTATGCTGCCTGTGGCCCCCATATCCTGTCTGTGGCCCCCATATATTCTGCCTGTGCCCCTATAATGCCTGCTGTGCCCCCATATGTTTGCCTGTGCCCTTTTTTATACCTGCCTGTGGCCCCCATAAACTGCCTGTGGCCCCCCATATACTGCCTCAGTGCCCTTATATACCTGCTTGTGGCCCCCTATACTGCCTCAGTGCCCCCATATACTGCCTCAATGACCCTAAATACCTGCCTGTGGCCCCATATACTGCCTGTGCCCCCTATATACGCCTTTGGCCCCTATACTGCCTGTGGCCCCTATTTTACTGCCTCAGTGCCCCCATATATGCCTCAATTCCCTATATACCTGCCTGGGGGCCCCATATACTGCCTTTTGGGCCCCCCTATACCTCCTGTGCCCCCCTATACTTGCCTGTGGCCCTATAAAACTGCCTCAGTGCCCCTATATACCTGCCTCAGAGCGCTTATATACTGCCTCAGTGCCCCTATATTCTGCCTCCGTGCCCCCATATACCTGCCTGTGGCCCCCCATATACCTCCCGTGCCCCCATATGCCTGCCTGTGGCCCCATATACCTGCCTTTTGCCCATATACCTGCCTTTTGGCCCCCATATACTGCTTCAGTGCCCCAAATATACCTAGCTGAGGGGGACTGCTATACCTAAAATTAAGGGTTGCTGGAAATGTGAGGATTTTCAGATATTTTTTCCAAATCCTCAGGGACGAGATTCGGCCGGGAGAAATCAGCATGAAGTGTGAACGGAATGGAGAAAAAAAGGGGAAAAATTGAACGACGTGATCAGAAAAGAGTCTCTGGTGATTTACTAAATGTAACAGCATGGTAATCACTTATATGTCTGCAGAGTCTACATACAACTAGTATCTACCACTATAGGCCCCTGTATGGCGGTTGGTATATATAATCAAGCCTTTTGTACAGCTGGAAAGATCACATGTGGGGGTCCGTTGGGTCGGGGTTTCTGGCGGGAAATTTATTTGAGCCTTAAGTAATAGTTTTGGGATTGGTTTTGTAGGAGTGTTCCGAGTCACAATCACTTGTCTGGTAGATTTTGCACCCTGTATCGGTGTTATGTTTTTGGGGACTGTTTAGGGGTATTGTCATATGAGGTGGGGAATTTTTGAAAAAGTAAATTTGTCATTGGTGATTTTTACTGTACAGTGATGCTGAGGAATGGACGGGATCTGTGTGGATGTGCAGAAAAATTAGTGACAGGAACAGAAGGTTTTTCTCTGTAAAAAAACATCCGCAGTTCACAATGAGGCGGGAAAAACACAAAGGGCCCGAGCCCCGGATGTTTTAGGACCCTAGCAACGCCCCTGCCACTCACTATCTTCTAAGTAGATCCTTAATAGGGACTACAAACCAATGGGGCATAAAAGAGGTGCTGCTACATGAATACGTACTTTACTTCTAACTGCTGTCTATCTGTACGCTGACTGTGTAACTGATCATATACAATCTGGATTGCTGACTGCCTCACTGCTGTACTACTGCTACCCATGCTGGTTACCACCAACGACACACTGGAAGTCCCACAAACCATCTGCACAATCACTGGTGTCTAAAATAAGATGCTATTAAAGACTGTTAAATTTGGTCCAGACTGCTGACCTGCATTGTATACAAGATTTGTTGGATATATCCACAGATTTCTATTAAAGCAATCCGCATAGCAGCTGTTATAGGGCCCAGAGATTGAAAGGGTGCACTTAGAAGTAGACATGCTGTTCTGTGTGGCCTTACGTGGTCTAGTTCAACTATGTGGGTTCTGTAAAGGTCTGATATACGACACTACTATCCAATCTTTAGTTGTAATTTAGACTCTATTCATATCACGTTTTTGGCCTCTTTTGGTAGTATCCATGGGGTTACCTTGAAAAAGTTATTCCAACAGCTACAACAGGGAGTCTGTTACTATAGGAATCTCTAGGGCAAGCGTGGTCTGAATTGTGCTATGTTTGTTCTATTTCCCAATTTATGTGCAGGACACAACTATCATGGTTTTGTTTCTAGAACATATGTTTGTAAAATAGAGCAAATTTAATCTACATTTGCCCATAAATTTCTATGGCTCAGTCACAGCCCCACCATGGTATCCGTCAGGATAAGTTTTTCAAGATATCCAAACAGATACAGAGGCAAAAAAAAAAAAACCATGATGTGAATAGGGCCTTCTGCTGTTTTTCATACATTCCAGTTTACTGATAACAAACCACAAATGATGTGTATAACGCTCGAGACATAGTAAAATATGACCTTAATTAAAAACCATCAATAATAAAAATATTGCACAAATATAAGGTAAATACCCTAACACAAAAATCCTACAAATACCCTTAAACCACCTAAACTGCCTAACCAATATTTGGGGTATTCGCCCAAACAGGAACCTAAACTAGACTACCCCTAGCTTACTATGACAAGCTAAACACACAAAGATGAAAACCATAAGATACAAAAATAACCACAAAAAATACATAATATACAAAATAAACCACCGAAAAGAAAAAAATGAAAAAGTTGTAGATGCAGGGGCTTGATGGAGTAGGCAGTCTCCAGCACAGCAAATACATATGAGGGTCTAATTATATAGAGTCAAAACTAATCCAATTGGACAATCAATTCAAAGGATCAGCTATTCCAGTTTACTGTCAGCAAGGTCAGGGGCCCAATAATAATTCTGAGATTTTGCCCAATGAGTTTTAGATAACCTAGGAGTCAGGTCCCACTCATCTCGTTTCTGCACCCAGTTCATGAATACTGTCAAAACTTATCCCAACGGATATCACGGTTGGTTCCTAACGACTTCTTCAGGGCAAAAAAAAATAGTCCTAATTGGGCTACATTTACCCTAGTTAGCGAATATATACCATTTCTGCATCGGACACAAAAATGTGATCTCTGTTAAATAGGGCAAATATAGTCCAATTATGACTATGTTATTCTATAGAAGTTTATGGCCTCACCATAGTATCCATCCTTTTACATTTTTACAGTATCCCAACAGATACCACAAATGGGGAGCCAAAACTAAACGTGAATGGGGCCTCACATATATACACATACAGTATATGTATATAATTTTTAATGCATAACACATGAAAATATGTTGCTGCTATGATGCGAAATGTTCCTACTACATCTGTGTCGCTCTGTTGCTTGGGCAGTAATGCAGTCTCTGTGCTTTTGTCTATAAAGCTTAAACTAAATGAAAAATACCACAGTTAGATACAAGTCCTTAAGCCATCTTTTCTACTGTGAAATTGTTAACAATTCTCCTAAGCTGTTTCTCAGTTATATTTTGTTCTATGTAAGTTGTTTGGCACTTAATATGGCTTCTGTTACCACTCATGCAGTCACTCACCTTTCCCAATCACTTGAATGACAAGTGACTTATATTGGAAACAAATATAACTAAGATACCTCTAAACAGACTGTAATGACTTAAAATGAAGAGCTTAAATGGGTTGTTCACCTCATATTTTTTATTTTACTGCTAGTAAAAAAAAAACAAAAAAAAACAACTTATTATACTAAACTCTCCCCTCAGTTCCAGCGCTGTGACATACTCGCCACCTTTCTTCACTTTTCTTCTTACTTCTTCCAAACTGAGACACCACCGATGCATACTCTGTTTGTCTGCAGCAGTCACGTGCCACTGCCTGATGTCACCATTCAGAGGACGCGAAAAGTAATCAGAAGTCAGGCTACAAGTAAGGATGGCGCAGCGCTGGAACGGAGGCGAGGGGAGAGGTGAGAATAACTTCTTTTATTTTAAATAGGCACTAGTAGTAGTAAAATAAACAATTAGGTGGACATCCCCTTTCAGTTTTTTTATGATTTTTTAGGTGGAAGGTGTTTCACCTTAAACGTGCAATATTGCTATATAAAGATGCAGCAAAGCTTAACTTGACCAATAATGCATGATCATTCCTGTGGCACAGAACATTATTTAAACTTTTTCAATGACTTCTAAAATAAGGTAACTCGCTGCAG
Source organism: Phyllomedusa bahiana (assembly GCA_025379985.1). Lineage (NCBI taxonomy): Eukaryota > Metazoa > Chordata > Amphibia > Anura > Hylidae > Phyllomedusa > Phyllomedusa bahiana. The sequence goes on along the minus strand of JAODAL010003386.1, from coordinate 39,606 downwards.
TGTATTATATATTTTCATGGGACAACATTGAGGATATGACACTTTGATACAATGTAAAGTGGTCAGGAAAATGGACAAATTGTGCCCAAAGGGTCAATATTTTGTGTGGCCACCATTATTTTCCAGCTCTGCCTTAAGTCTTGGGCACGGCCTTCACTAGAGCTTTACAGATTGCAGCCAATGGAATCCTCTTCCTCTCATCCATGATGACATCATGGAGCTGGTGGATGTTAGAGACCTTGCACTCCTCCGCCTACCATCTGATGATGCCCCACAGATGCTCAATAGGGTTTAGGTCTGGAGTCATGCTTGGCAAGTCCAGCACCTTTACCTTCATTTTCTCTAGCAATGCAGTGGTCATCTTGGAAGTATGTTTGGGGCCTTTATCATGTTTGAATACTGTCCTGCAGCCCAGTTTCCGAAGGGAGATGATCATGTTCTGCTTCAGTATGTCACAGTACATGTCAGCATTCATGGTTCCCTCAATCAACTGTCGCTTGCCTGTAGCCCCAAACCATGACACTCCCACCACCTTGCTTAACTGTAAACAAGACACACTTATTTTTGTACTCCTCACCTGTTGCCACCACACATGTTTGACACCATCTAAACTGAATAAGTTTATCTTGGTCTCATCAGACCACAGGACATGGTTTCAGTAATCCATGTCCTTAGTCCGCTTTTCTCCAGCAAACTGTTTAGAACAGGCTTTCTTCTGGGATGACAGCCATGCAGACCAATTGCATGCAGTATGCGGCGTATGGTCTGAGCACTGACAGGCTGACCTCCCCCACCCCTTTAACCTCTGCAGCAATGCCGGCAGCACTTATATGTCTACTTTGAAAAGACAATCTCTAGATATAGCGCTGAGTATGTGCACTCAGCTTCTATGGTCCACCACGGCGAGGCCTGTTCTGAGTGGATCCTGTCTTGTTAAACTGTTGAATGGTCTTGGCTACCGTGCTGCAGCTCAGTTTCAAGTTGTTGGCAATCTTCTTATAGTCTAGGCCAGTGTTACTCAACTCCAGTCCTCAAGACCCACCAACAGGTCATGTTTTCAGGATCTCCTCAGTATTGCACACAGGTGATATAATTATTGTCAGTGCATTCTGTGGGAGATCCTGAAAACATGACCTGTTGGTGGGTCCTGAGGACTGGAGTTGAGAAATACTGGTCTAGGCCATCTTTATGTAGAGAAGCAATTCTTTTTCTCAGATTCTCAGACAGTTTTTTGCTAAGTGGTAACATGTTGAACTTCAAGGGACCAGTATTAGAGAGTATTATTATTATTATTATTATTATTATTAAGTATTTTAGAGCGCCATTGAATCCAGGGCGCTGTATATTCGAGGGGGTTACATACATAACATAAATCAAACGAGTACAATGATAAGTGAATATTGACAACTGGCACGACAGAGGGAGAGAGGACCCTACCCGCGAGGGATTACAATCTACAAGTAGGGGGAAAGAGACAGAAGGTGAGGGTCAGACATGTTTGTGGAGGAATTAGTGACAACAGGTTAGTGTAGGTTATAGGCAAGCCTGAAGAAATGGGTTTTCAGATTGCTTTTGAAGCTGGTGAAAGTGGAGGAGAGTCTGATGTGTTGGGGCAGTGAGTTCCAGTGTGTGGGTGAAGCACGAGAGTAGTCTTGGAGACGGTTGTGTGAGGAGCTGATGAGGGGAGAGCAGAGGAGAAGGTCCTGAGAGGAGCGGAGGTTGCGTGGGGGGAGATATTTGGAAATTAGGGCAGAGATGTATGGAGGGGAGAGGTCATGGAGAGCCTTGTAGGTCATGGTTAGTAGCTTGAAATGAATTCACTGGGCAATAGGATGAGAGCGATAACACAAAATTTAACACACCTGTTCCTCATTCACACCTGAGGCCTAACGAGACACATGATATCATGGAGGGAAAATTGCAAATTGGGCATAATTTGTCCATTTTCACATAGGGATGTACTCTCCTTTGTTACCAGTGGTTTAGACATTGATGACTGTGTGTTGAATTATTTTGAGAGCACACAAAATTTACACTGTTATACAAGCTGTACACTGACTACTTTATATTGTATAAAGTGTCATATCTTCAGTGTTGTCCCATTAAAAGACCCAAAACAATATTTAGAAAAATGTGAAGGGTGTATTCACTTTCATGAGATACTGTATATACATACATATATTTATACAGTATTGCAATGACCTATGTCTCTATTAGGGCTGCGGGTAAGAGATGACAAAGCAAAGTTTCCCTGTGTTCATGCATTAGCGGAGTTTTATCATCTCAGACATATATGGCATATCACTAAGATATACTATAAGTGTCAAATAGGTGCAGGTCCCAGAGGTGGGAACCACACACATATAACGTTTATGGAATATCCTTTGGATATGTTAAATGTCTGAGATAATAAAACCCCTTTTAAACAAGTATTCCCACCACATACATTGATGACATGTCAATAGGATAGGAACATGCCACTCAGGTGTATTTCAATGGGAACGTCCTGACCACTCTCCTGTTCAAAATAGAGAGGTTTTGGTGCTTGTTCACAAGAAAGGCACGGGTCCCAGAGGTGGGACCCACAGCTATCGAACACTGGTGGCATATCCGATCCAAAAGACATCAATGTCTATGGTGGGAATAACCGTTTAAGAATTTCACTATGCTAGTTCTATTCTTTAACTCCTTCCTGACGGAGCCTTTTTTTTTTGGTTAGGTTCATTTTCCTCCTCCCCACCTTCCCAGACTCATAACTTTCTTATTTTTCCATCTATATAGGCATATGAGGGCTTTTATTTTGCGGGACAAGATGTACTTTCTAATGGTATCATTCATGGTACCATAGAATATACTAGGAAAATGCAAAAAAAATTCTAAGTGGGGCAAAATGTGAAAAAAAAAAAAAATGTACTAGCGCCATGTCTGCGGGAGATTTGCTTTTGTGGCATTGAATCTTAGGTATAAATGATGTTATCTGTATTCTACAGTTTGATACGAATCCGGCAATGCCAAACGTACGGTTTTTGTTATGTTTTGGTACCGTAAAAAAAAAATTCTAAACATTTTCGATTTTTGAAATTTGTACCACAGCACCATTTTCTGCGACCAATAACTTACACCTACAGACTGGAGTGAGGCGGCATTTTTTCCAGGCTGAAGTACTTTTTAGTGGTACCAGTTTGGAATGCATGCAACTTTTTTGATCACTTTTATTTTGATTTTTAGGGGATATGAAATGACCATAAAAATTTACTTTTTTTCTTCTATGGTGTTCAGCGTACGGGATAAATTATGTAATATTTTAATAGATCAGACTTTTACAGACGCGCCGATATCAATGTGTAACTTTTATTATTTTATTTTTATTATTTGTAAAATGGCAAAAGAGGGGTGATTTGAACTTTGAATATATCACACTTTAATTTATTTTTTTTTACTGTAACTTTGAGTCCCCCTATGGTACTTCTCCACTCGGGGCGCAAACGTTTATACAGCATAGTGTATTGTATAGACAATGCATTAGGATGTACAAAGATGGTGGTTTTACTACTTCCTGTCTGAGGAAGGAAGTAGTAAAAAAGAAAACATGGCAGTGAAGAAAGCTTTCAGCTTCCAGCTGCCATGTTAACTGATCAGGACACAGCAATCTCGCTGCTAAGGTCGTGACCGGAGTGAGGAACAGTGCGTGGCGCTGTTTGTCATTCATTTAGACGAAGCGGCTGTGTTCTAAGAGGTTAAAAAGCACAGGATGGAGCTGGCTACATCCTGTGCTGTAAGTGGCGGTTGTTAGCTGCAATTATCAGCTGACACCCGCCGGCTATGTAGCAAGATCATGCCACGATCCCCCTACAAAGCCTCTTACTGGCATCAGGATATACCCAAACGTCTAATCGGTTAGGGGTTAAAATGTCCTGAAGTTTTTAAATTTAGTATGTCATTTCTCCATCTGTGTTAATTTAATTTAAAGGGAATGCATCACTATTTTTTTTTTCTTACGAATTAAAACAAGATGCTGAAACATATTATATTATTTTCTTCTTAGCCGTTTTTATTTTCTGACTGTAGATTTTTTACTTCTGTTCTCTGTATATAATTATGGGGGCAGCCATCTTGCCTGGGTGCTTTTAACAGAATTTAGAGAGATGCTTTACAGCAGCTTCATGGACATAGAAGCCAGTGAACAGATGCAGACCCACTGACTTCTATATGAGAGTTTTCTAGGCTCTGTGACCTGGGAAGGAGTCACCGTGTAGGGAGAGAGAGAGGGGGAGCTGTGACTATCTCTTATTGTGACTGGTGGATCCTGTGTTATCTATACACATTATTGTCACCTTTCAGAGTAATCCTGCCTGTGCTGATAATGAGGAGACTGCTTAAAAATGTTCTCTACAGAACATGACGTGTCAAACAATTATTAGGCCTAGTGGCCAAAGTGAAAACTGCAGGATTTCAGGATTTTTTTTTAAAAAAAAGATTAATAATTCTTAAAAAATGTCTTTAACATAAAAACCTGAGTTAAACATTAATAGCAACATGTCCCAACACGCCAACACCAGTTCTTTTGGTCTATTTTGCGGCAAAAACACTTTTGACGCCATATTCTTGTTGTAAATGAACTGTCGTACACCAAAACTAGGCGCATTATACGCCGGCACGACACTTTGTAATGCGCCTAAATATGGTGCGCTGTGCTCCCCCGTTGCGCAATGCGTCTATTGAGGCGCATTACATATGTTATGTGCCTCCGTCGGCAATGCGCCTCGATAGGCGCATTACATATACTACCAATGATATTCCATGCACCGCGAGTTGTGCAATGTGCATTTTTTGACGTGATGCGCCTTTATCGGCACTATGCGCCTTTTTAGGCGCATTAAGTTTTCTATCCAAGGTATACCTGTCGTCAGTTTTTAGAAAGTATCGGACTTTCAGGCGCACTTTACACTGATTTAATGCGCCTAAAACTGGCATGGATATGCCACTTTTCGGCCCTAAGTCATTTTTTGATTACACATTCCCTTTAAGGTAATAGTTATAGCAGTTGCAGAGGTAATAGATATACATATGGCCCTGACTTCTGAGGGAGTCTAATAGCCCATAGCCCCTCTGCTACATAAGAAAACACCAGGATAACAAATGGTGCATGATAGTTGCCTTGCCATACATTTTGCATTGGTGCCCAGGAGCTTCATATTATATCTCTGCCTTAATTGCACCATTTTGTTAATCTCACGGTTTCATTCTAAAAGTCCATTGTATTTTTTGAGAATCACCATATAATGTTCCACAAATAACGATGCAGTAAGAGCACTATGAACACACATGGCACAATTTATGAGTAAAAGGCTAATTACCTAGCCCCAGATTCTCCAGAGCAGACAGATTACTTAATACACAGACTCCGACATCTGGATTTGTACAAACCCGGCATGTATATCCCAACCCATTGTGCAAATGACCACTGACTGGTCTCATCGCCCGCTTTCGGACAGAGTCCTTGGCCGAGTTGTGAAGCTGTTCTTCGTTTGGAACAGAACCCATTATTACCAATTAACCTCCAGTGAACTGCACGTCACCAGCTGAATCGAGAAAATAATTATTCATTCCCGCTAATGGGGAGGGTAAATTCAGCCGCTCTGTGAAGAACTGACAAGATGGGGAGGGGAGGGGAGAGTTCGCCTTTTCAAAGGTGACCTCTCCTTAAAGTTAAAGCTTCACACTGTTTAAGAGAGACACAGTCCAAAAAAGACATAATTACTTGTTATTTCTCAGGGCCGCAGGTCCCCGGCTCTCTCTCTGTTCAGTAAACTGAAACGATTACATGAGGCAGGTTCCTTGTCTGCAATAGTGCAGAGCAAAAGATAGGCAGACACAAAGAACTAGAGCAGGGGCTGATTTCATTATGTTATACAACTTTCTTTCCATTAAAGAGAGAAAATCGTCTTTTTTTGGTAGCTTCTCTTAGGGTGCCAGATTTACAAAAGCATCTGGATGAGTCGTTGCCGCAGATCATGGCGGTTTGGAGGAAATACCTTAGTGCTCCTTAATTATTACCTATAGGATAAGCATTCTTGAACATCATATATCGGACATCGCGGTATCATGTTTCAAGGGGCGTGAGTACCTATAAATAGGCATTTTACGGCATACTTACTAGTGTAACGGATATGGTAGTGGATCCTCTGAACCACCACAAGCGATGGTGTAAGCCACGCCAGGGAGCGGGGTCTAAGTAGGTCCGGTTTTCACCAGAGCCCACCGCAAAGCGGGATGGACTTGCTGCGGCGGGAGTCTACCAGGTCGCTACCCCTGACGTGACTTGCTTGTGGTGGCGGCCGAGGTGTTGCGTGGTACAGAATCGTGAAGCAGGCTCGTAGTCAGGGACAGGTAGAAGGTCAGGACAGGCGGCTATGGTTCTTGGTCAAGGGACGGAGGCAGAAGGTACGGTACACGGTAATCAGAACAAGACACTCAGGAACGCTTCCTCTCTAGGCACAGGGCACTATCGATTCGGCAAGGTGCTAAAGAAGGGGCAGAGCTTAAATAGGGTCAGCGCCAGGTGAGAACAATCACCTGCGTGCTGTCCCTGTTTCCTGTAGTGCCGCGGGTGCGAACTAGGGGGCGCGCGCGCACCCGGCCGGCAGCAGGAGCGCACGTCAGGACGGAAACAGGAGCGTGGCAAGGCAAGTGGGACACAGAGCCGCCGGGGTGTCCGCAGCTCGAGTGCCGGGCTGCGGCACCGGCCGCAGCAGGAGACACTGCGGCGTTGCGGGTGTGCCTGCGACCTGACACGGGGGTCGCAGGGACACCCGTAACAACTAGGTATGGACCCTTGTTGTCTGCTATATACACTTGTTTGGATTATGATGCTCGTCATTAATATGGAGACAAGACTAATCATAAATGTTGGTTAATGACAACCATTTTCCAGATGAACCTGGATAGATCATTTCGGAAAACGTGTTGGAATAAAATACAATTGTTTATATATTGCAGGAGAGAAATTTCCCACTTTTCCATACAATAACTCCGGGGTTCCCAAACTCCAGTCCTCACGCCCCACCAACAGGTCATGTTTTCTGGCTTTCCTTAGCAGTGCACAAGTGATTTAATTATGCTGCACAGGTGATATCATTATTGTCAGTGCATTCTGTGGGATATCCTGAAAACATGACCTGTTGGTGGGGCGTGAGGACTGCAGTTTGGGAACCCCTGCTATAACTGCAGTTTTGAGCTAGATCATGTTTAATACATCGTGTTCAATTTAATGGAGGTGTATCTGCAGTAAAGTCCTTCATAGGTAACAGTAGAGAAATATCAATATCCCTGTTAATATCTGAACCTGCCTTTTATATTATTATTGATTAATCTTCTAATAATTTTTTTTTATTTTTCTTTTAGTAATTTGCAGTGTTACTGTTTGGTCTAGTTTCCTACTGGGGTCGCCCTTATCGAGGTGGTTGCCCCATATCTTGGATAGGCAGGGTTGTTCTCATGTTTGTGTGTACATAGGACGGTAAGTGTTTGTTTTGGGGTAAGTAATTATTTTGTAACGTGTTTTTGAAAGTAAAAGGGGATCTCCGGGACTATATTTTTACTTGCTATAGGGTTCACAATTGTATTATATTCATACGTATTAAAAATTATTTACCTGTTGTGCTGTGCAGAACCAGGCAAAAAGCTCTGTCCTCCTTTCCCCTCCTTGCAAACCACGTGACATTCATTGTTCACATGGCTTGCTTCTTCCTCACTGAATATTTCATCAGTTCACATGTCACCTTCATTTTGTGTGCTGAAGCCAGGCTCAGCTCAGAAACACTCCCCTTTAGTGGTAGGAACCTGAGAAGAGAATGATCTGGCCACACAAGAGTGAGGTCATTCACACCTGTCAGCCTTTAGTTTGAAAGTGAATAGAAGCCAGCAGGAGTAATTACATGGGAGGGTGAAGTGTTTGTCCTATTAGGAGACAGCTGTACAAAGCTGGGGGGTTATGTACTGCTGTCATGAGAATGAGGATTACATTCCTGTCAGCAACTCTGTACACTGTTAACATAGTGACTCATGAGTCTTAGCACAACGGATGCAATCATCATTATCATGACAGCAAGTACGGAGCTGGGGGGATTACACACTAAAGTCATCACATAGATCCAAGCAGTGATAACTGAGGAGCGAAGTCCTAGAATGCAACTGCATTGCAGTCTGGAACTTGTAGGAAAGAGATGATGGAGAACCACTGACACTCCCACAAGCAGAAAGTTTCACTGCAAATAGTGGATGTTATGACAGATGAATAAGGAAGGATAAGAAAAATAAGAAACACATGAAGGTAGTAGGATATCTTTACTTTTCAATATAAATGCTGTTTAAAGTGTTCTATGAAATCTTTAAACTTCTGGATAACACCTTTAAGTTTTACTGGGTCTACAGCAGCACTGTTTGTGGTTTTTGATAGTCAAAGTTTAGTGTTGCCAGCAAGCACATTATTTGGAGTGCCTTACTTTGTGACTATATAGGGTAAACTGTTTGTTGGTCTCGTGAACTGACCAACACAAATATGCTAAATATTTTTACATGAAAATATAATAATATTGCACAGAAATGATAATTGAAAATTATACTCTTATAAACATCACATTCTGATGTCCTAGCCTGGCAATTATACAGTGATGACTAGCGGTATAAAAGTGCACATCTCTCACTGCAGAGGAGGTGGTCAAATATCACTTGTGTAGGAAGTTCTTTCACCTACGTCAACCAAAACTTTACTGACATGTAGTGCTCACTCCTTTCTGAAAGAGGTTCTGCAGCAACTCTGCCCCAGCTGCTTCATAACATAAAAATACACATCTGAGCTGCAGAACAGTGAGTTTCATATCAATTGATTAATACATTGTGAATAGAAACCTTCAGATTCTACAGCAGCTGAGATTGTGATATAAGGACTAATACTCCTCCACTATAAACTATTAGGCCCCCTTCACACCAAAATTTTGCATCACATTTGCAGGGCTGCATTTTGGAAAAACTGCTACTGACCCAAAAAACGAACATAGAGTAAGGATAGGTTCATATGGCTGAATGCCGGCGTGCACTATACACCATGTGTTTTAGAAGTACTGGGCAGCGCATACTTCTAAAGCGATCTATGCCAACCCACATTCACTTACGTTTATGGGGAAAACGACAAGTAATCATAGCTCTCAACGGCGCATTTCGGGGCAATTACTCCCCGAAATACAGCTTGCAAAGACGCTGTGTGAACATACACTAAAGAAAAAAAGACAACAAAGAAAAAGCTAACATTTGAAGTGCATTTTATATTTGCCTATTGGCTTATAGCTAACATCTGTCCGTTGCAGGTTTTGTCAAAAGAAACACTTAAAAAAACCTATTTATTTTTAGAAGCATTTTTGCAAAACTGCAACATGTGAAACTGCTCTTAAGAATATTAGAAGTCTTAGAAATCTATGGCACATATAAATGTAGCCAGCCTGCAGCCTTGTGCTTTTAAACGGGCATGGAATGGCCCTGTGACTTCTAATATTCTTATAATTTACAGTAGAAGGTATATGATCCCATAGATCATTCATTGGGATTTGTCTTGCACGTGGGAGTCAGGTGTAGTAAATGTACAGTGTAGTATGAAACCACTGACATAAGTTAAAGGAGTTGTCTCCCTTCAGAGTTTCAGGGAATGCATGAATGAAATACTCTGTCACTTCCTGGTTCAGACTAACTCATTTGCATACAGCTCCCTGCTTGTACAGCTCCATGCCTTGCTGTGCTTTCAGATGCTAATTAGATCAGATTAGCTTCTCAAACTACTAACAGGACTTCTTATCTGATCCCCAAAACAAAAGCCCTAATTACAGTTCTGTTTATTTTACATAAATCAAGCTTTTTACTGCCCAGCAGCACAGACCCTGCAGAGACCTGTGTGATGACATCACTCACTGTTATCTCATTGAACAAACAGCAGGGGGAGAATTGTTTACAGGTAGGTTACTGAGGGAACTGAAATAGTCAGGGAGGTCATAAATTCACTTGTATCTCCTTAGGGAAAACAGAGGAACAAAGCAATATATTTGGAAAATGTCTTTATTTTGTGTTCCCTACAATTTGAAAGCTATTCTTTGTAGCGAGACAACCCCTTTGAATGCACAGAGATGGCGGTTGATGCATTACTGGTGTCGCCTTCAGATGTAGTGGAGCTAAATCTGTGACCTTACTCTTTGGGTCTGCACCATTCACACATTGTAATACTATCTGTTACAATAATGCAGAAGCTTTATCTTTTATATGTATAGGATGAGTCCTAAGGAAAATGGTGAGAAGACATTATCCATATGCTTAAAGCGAAAGACTTCTTTGCTTTGCCTTTTCTTTTGGACAGGCTCCAATGTAAGCTTCAATTAATAGAAAGGGCTGTGCTTACAGGGAACTTATCAGGTAGTTTAAACCAAGCTATCTGAGAGAAGGTTGTGATAGAGGCAGAGAAGCTGAACCATGTGCTGTATAGGTTTATATAATGGAAAAAGGATAAAGGAAAAAGATGACAAAAGCTAAAACAGAAAGTGAAAGTACAGCATTTTCACATCGCTGGACTGCGCCACTCCATCGTTTATTTTTTGCACAGTTTTTTCGCAAATAAACACGGACAGATTTCTGATTCGCGACGGTCCAGTACATTGGGACTGCACGGGAATCTGGCGGCGGTCCAGTGGAATATACAACATATTCTAGAATCCATCAGACATTTTTAGGTTTCGGGACCCCTCAGTAAAAAATCTGTGCTATGAAGACTACAGCATGGATTTTCTGTTGAGGGCTACACAACGCTGGGCAAGTTCGCATTTTCGGCGGATTCAAACTACTGAATCCGCTGAAAAATGGATCAAATTCCAGTGCTGTGTAGAGATAGCCTAAGATATCCTAATACACTAATTAACATTTTAGTCTCAAGGCGGATACATCACAATGCCCAGTTTAAGACCGGCCGACATGAGGGTAGAGGAAACTCCCGATGGGACTCTGGGCATGGTTGGTCCCTTTCAGGACAAAAGGCAGAGAATAAGAGACAGAGTGCAAATATCATGTGCAGCATATGCAGTCAAGTACAGCAGCTGTATAATGGACTCTGTAGACAAAGTGCAGACTTCAGAGTGACAGAGATAGTAGCTATATATTGTCTTTTTCTTTAGTTGTACCTATTTAAGGGGACATTTCCATCACAAAGGGCTATTTTTGTTAAAATTAATATTCTTGGAAAACAAGTTTTACTACAACTTTTGGCAGCACTTTTTTTTTTCATTTTAGTAGGTCTTTGCAATTAAAAATTACATATAAAATCTTGCCCTTCTCTAGCTGTAATAGTGAAGAGATAAAACTGAATAGGCAGGCAGACTAATCTCAGTTTGCTGCAGCAAGAAATGCTCTTATTACAAATAATAGGTAATGACAAAATGATCGCTCTAATGTTGTATGGATAGGACTAGATAGAGATAAGACTAGACCGACATAGCACTGACAAGAGAAATACATGAAATAGTGTAATAGTAAAGAGATAAAACTGAATAGGCAGACAGACTAATCTCAGTTTGCTGCAGCAAGAAATGCTCTCATTACAAATAATAGGTAATGACAAAATGATCGCTATAATGTTGTATGGATAGGACTAGATAGAGATAAGACTAGACCAACATTGCACTGACAAGAGAAATACATGAAAGGATAGTGAGGCAGAATTATAAATACTGTCTAATACTTAGACAGCGTAAACTTAGGGTATGTTCACACGATGTATTGCAGCGCATACAGTACACGCCGCAATACATCGTGTGTTTCGGAAGCTCGTGCTGATCATCACGTACTCCCAAGGTGCCGCGAATAAATGACATGTAACTTATCTCCCCGCGCGTACTATGCGATTGTATGGTACGCGCGGGGGGACGAGGCGTAATCCATAGTTCTCTATGAGAGCTATGGATTACCGTAATGTTCACACGGCTTATTTGCAGGGAGTATTTACGCTGTGTGGACGGGGGCGGGGCCGGCACCTCGCCGTCCCATAGACTATCATTACTAGCGGCGCGTATACGCACTAGTAAATGTCCTGTCACTTAACTCCCCCAGCGGCGGATTTGCCGAGCGGGGAGAGGAGACGTAATCCATAATTCTCTATGAGAACTGTGGATTACCGTAATGACTGCGACATATTCCAGCCGTAATTCGCGCACTACGGCGCGTAATTACGGACCGAAATACGTCCTATTTTAAGCCGTGTGAACATAGCCTTAGACTAAACAGTCTACAAGTCCAAACAGTCTTACAATGTGCCACATTGATCAGAATTCTGCTGCAGTTACCATAATAAATGTGTCCCAATGGGTTGATTTCTATTTGCACTAAAGGGGACAGGGGTCCATCTTTCCTCACAATTATTAGGTCCTGCTGATAACACACACCTCTCTTAAGCTTTTAGTGGGCCTAGAAGAAAACCATCAAGCGATCATTACTGTTGCTATCAGAGCTCACAGAGGGGAAGTCACAGAGACAAACCGGGAAGTAATGTGCACAGGAGAACTTTAAAAAATATATAAAGAAAAACAAGCACAAAAACAATTATAAATGACAGTCAGATATTGCTTGTCAATACCCTGTTTCCCCTAAAATAAGACACCCCTGAAAATAAGACATGGTGCATTTTTAGTTATGTAATTCAGAGTTTGGCTGCTTATGCTGATGTTTGTGATGAAATCACTACAGTATATTAATACAGGTTGATGTTTTGTTCAACAATAAATGAGAATTATTGTTCATAGAAATATAAAACATCCCCTAAAAATAAGTCTTACCTCATCTTTAGGAGCAAAAATTAATATAAGACATGGTCTTATTTTCGGGGAATTAAACATTTGATGGGAGTGTCCCTTTAAGAGATAGATATCTAGGCCTCGGAGTTGTGGCAAGGCAACCCATGGAAAGCAAAGCTTGGTCTTGAGAAGACCTTGTGGCGGGAGAAGCGGGTCAGGTGGCTTCATTCCAACTATTTAATGTGTTAGATGATATCAATGAGTGTCACAGTATAAGGTGACATCATGGTAACTCCCATGTTGAGGACGGGCTGGAAGAAACAAACCTTATTTTGCTTTTCCTGGCTGACAGTCACAGTGTTTGGCCTCAGTCACACCGGAATATCTAATGAGATCACGTTCCTCTGCACTCCACACCTGGCACCCTCTCTCCAGTAGCCAGCAGACAGTGCGCTAGCCCAGGCCCAGCTGCATTATACAGCCAAACTGTAAAATATTATTGATAGAACAAGAACAAGTCATGTCATAGGTTGCAGACTCCTCAGCGCAGGCAAGGTAATCACTTACTGTCTGCATGCACCGTAACACACACAGACACAAAGCCTGCTTCCCTTGTAACGTTTGACGTCCTGTCCTCCCGATGAAGTAAACTGCTCCAGGATTTCAGCGTGCTCGGTTTATCAATGAATGAGTTTTAAATAGTCAAAAAAGTCGACGCGTCTTCCCCTTCTCCTGCCTTATCGCTCTCTGAGGCCAAAGGGAAGAGCTGCTTGTGACAGGACATTCTTCTTAGTGCAGAACAAATGGGATCAGCAATACTAAGTGACACCACTTTGCCTCGCTCTATTACTACCGACCCAGCTGGGAGAGGTTGTCCACTTGGGAGAAGAGGATCCATCGTGATGGTTGGGTACCCCATTCACTGCCACAGGAAAATGAAACACCTTGCACAGAAATGCATTGTGGTTCACCAATGACTGGCTATGATCTTAGAAAGGAGAACTTGCTCTGCATGTATGTGTGGCCCAAAAGGTTAATTGTTCTCTGTGCAAACTGGATTCAGATGTCTTCTTTGATGCAGAGCTCACACAGGCAACAGGTACAGGGGTCATTGAGTGTGGGCTGGAAGAGGATCCCTTGCACTAAGGCCAACATAAAGAGCACCAAGTGGCAATGTCTAAATCTGCAAATAATACTAAGAAATCCTGAGGCTGTGTCCACACGACAAGGGACAAAATACTCGTCGAATTCGGAATCCCCAAAACCACATCGTCCGAGTATTTTGACCCGTTTTTCAACGTGGATTTTGGTCATTTCTTTTTCTGCAGTCAGAAAACAAGTCCTATTCATCTCTACGGGGTTTTAGATGTTGATCTTACATAGAGATGTTGACACGTGTTTTTTGACCGCAAATTCAGTGGGAAGAATGAACATGTCCCATGTCACATGACCTATTGAAAATCCGATTCATCTGGACTACAACTCAGATTGGTAATTGAGTTCCATGGGGATGCTTTTACAGTCAGAAATTTTCTGGTTCTGAAGACCGAAATCTGCGTAAAAATCCGACGGTAAAAGCATGTCGTGTAGAAGGGCCCTTACTGCTTTAAATCCATCACACATTGACATTTTCCTTACCCTACATCTACATCCATACAGCTCAGGAATACTTCCTGCCAGACTGAATAATAATAATACAGCTGGGGCTTCAGAAGAAAAACCCCAAGAACATGGAGCAAGGCCGCAGGACACAGAACGGAGTGCAACTTACAGTTCCTGTTACATGTCACATTAGAGCTGATTCACATACATGTTCTTCCTTACTTTTCTTTCACAAAATCTAAATCTGAAGAAACTGATTTGGTGACGGATCTCATTGTTTTCAGTGGCATTTTATTATAAGGGCCAATGCATCACTTCCATTGGATTAGTTATTTCGGTTTGTCCCAGCATCATCTCAACGGGTTCACTCTCGTCATAAGTTTTCCAATTTGATTCTTTGTGATAGATGAATGACAGTGATTGATATACGAAAAAATCTTCAAAGTAAAGGTCACATACATAATTTTATTCTTCTGTGAGCATGTATAGGCAACTGTTCCCTATATATGGAAGTGAATGCTGGAAAAGTTTTCAATTATCTCACCGTCAAGTCGCTGATAACAGATGTAGCTCAGATAAGTCTGTGCTGCCTGTAGCACTATATTTTGTGCACTATTAGCTCATTGACATACTATAACGAAGTCCTATGTTTGTTATTCGTGAATGTATGTATACACAGATACATACATACATTCACGGAGAACAAACATCTACATCGGTTATCAGTGACTTTACAGTGAGATAGTTATAAACTTGTGTATATATATATATATATATATATATATATATAATATATATATATATATATATAATATATATATATATATATATATATAGATGTATAGATAGTTAGTTAGATAGATAGATATAAAACACCAACATGTAGATGGATTGATATATGAATATGAGCTAGATAGACAGATATAAGCTAGATAGATACATATATGTAGCTAGATTGATTAATAGTTAAACATAACTATCTTATATCTATCTACCTCATATGCGGCGGAGATAGCTATGATATAGGCAGATAGATATGAGATATATCTATCTATTGATCTCTATCTCATATCTATCTATCTGGCATATATCTATCTATCTATATATTTAGCGCATATCTATCTGAGATAGATATATGATTGACAAATACATAGAAAGATACATAGATATGAGATAGCTAGACAGCTAGATGATAGATAGAAGACAAATGATAGATAGATAGATAGATAGATAGATAGATAGATAGATAGATAGATAGATAGATAGATAGATAGATAGATAGATAGATAGATAGATAGATAGATAGATAGATAGAGTACAGAGGTCTTTAAAGTGACAAACTCTTGGGCTCATGAAAGGATCCTATCGCCTCATCCTATACCATTTGTTTGCCTCCTAAATTCTCCTTCATTTTTACTTCTCTAGTAAAGTTGTCCCATACACCACATTCCGCAGATTATAGAACTACATAGAATAACTTTGAGAAGTCTTCATTCGTCCTTCGTTATATAGATCCTTTTTTACAGAAGTCCAGATCATAATCCGCCTTAATATATTTACGACGACATAAATCCTATACAGTTTATAACAAAACCTTTGTGTGGAAACAATCAGTATCATTTACATGTGGACACATCTGACACCTAAATACACAACATAAGCACAAGCGCTGCCGCAAATGATAACTTTCAATCTCTCTAATACTTTAATTGCCAGATTAGCTCCTATCTTCTTACACAACACAGATGCTGATTAGAAAAACAATGGCACTCTATATAGAATGTGACTCATTGAAATAAAGCTGGCAGGGAGCCGCTACACCTGGTATTTGCAGAATGGGTTAAAAATAGAACAATTCCTTACAGCAAGCCTGGCGGTTAAATAATTAAAAGCTTTCGGTTCTTTACTGTAGATTTCAAGAAAACTTTTGTTAAAAGTGAAGCAAAAGATGTGTTTAGAACAGTAACCTCCCCGAAAATCCTTATTAGAATAACCTCTCTAATTATGGCAACTTTGCAGTGAGCGCAGGAGCAGACCCTGGCAAGATGAATGTGGATCAGTTCATTTCAGCAGCCAGACAGTGCCCTGAGACAGACTCTCCACTGCCTCCATCACCCAAAAAAAATCACTTTATTTCTGAGAACATGAAAGCGGGGCAGATAAGGCAAACATCACACATCCTAAGTTCAATCAGAGCGTTTGGCTGTAAGATGCAGCCTTGATGATGCTACAAAGTCAAGTGATTATTAAAGAGATTGGCCACAAATGTCATCGTTACACTAAAACGAATGTCAAAAGCAGAACGGGCGCAAGGAGAAGCATGCAGAGAACAGAGAGTCGTAGCATACCTACTGGAATGAATGCAGAGACTCGGAGCGCTGTGCAGACCCTCCATGGGATCCCTGCACTAGTATTTAAGAGGCTGATTATACAGCATCTCTCCAATACACACCCAGGTTACAATTAGCATTGTAAATTGTATTGCCTGGCTAAATATAACCAATCCTGCTCTCTCCCTAGTCATAAATAATCTCTATACATCCAACTATAGCAAATGACACAGACAATGGTATCATGCAAATCAAGAAAAAAAAAAGTCTGTGAACCTTGCAGGCTGTTACATCTGGCCCCTAATGCTGCATTAAACACCTGCTGTCCAGTGTGAATCCGCACCAGTCCTGCTGGTCGAGGGGCTGGCATTACAGCAGCACTGTGACTAGGGGGTGCCAGCTTTGAGTAGCCATGTGAGTTGGGGGTGACAATACTTGCCTTTAATCTGATGCAGCAGGCAATCAGCATTTGTCTGCAATGCCCAACATACATATTGTATAAAAACACAACTTTGCCCCCTTGTACCACCGCCTCCATAGGAGAGTCAATCAGCCGCTGTGTGCACAGTACAGAATGACTTTGATAATAGCCACAGCCTCAATGAAAAGCTTTACAGGCCCATAGGGCTGATAGCATTGATCACACACATTACTTCTAAGAAAGGATAGAAAATCACTTAATAACTCCTATGGATTCCACCTCTGGGTTGAAGGAGAACACCTCTACATCAAGGGGAGCTCACCTGGCAGTTTAACTATGCAGGTGCCACAGTGCTAGCTCTGCATTGCAGGCTCCTCCAGCAAAAACAGGGTTAGCAGCCAGAATAGGAGGTGAACTCTGCAAGTGGCTGCTGTACTCACCGCTCCCGTGGAGTGCAATGCTTGGAGTGTTGTTCAGTGGCAGAGTCCAAAACAAGTGCCAGACCCAATGAGATGCTCCAGATGTAGCTGCATGGAGAGTTAACCCCCTGGGTGCCAGCAGGAAAGTAGCAGAAAGTGTCAGCAGAGCAGCTCTAGCTCCAGGTGCTGTGTGAGCATCCCCCGACCACACACAGGTGCTGCCCCCTCCCCTCTTACCTCCTGTCCCAGCAGCAGCAGTAAGTGAGGTCTCCTGTCCCAGCAGCAGCAGTAAGAGGGTGCTGATCACTGAGGTCTCCTGTCCCAGCAGCAGCAGTAAGAGGGTGCTGATCACTGAGGTCTCCTGTCCCAGCAGCAGCAGTAAGAGGGTGCTGATCACTGAGGTCTCCTGTCCCAGCAGCAGCAGTAAGAGGGTGCTGATCACTGAGGTCTCCTGTCCCAGCAGCAGCAGTAAGAGGGTGCTGATCACTGAGGTCTCCTGTCCCAGCAGCAGCAGTAAGAGGGTGCTGATCACTGAGGTCTCCTGTCCCAGCAGCAGCAGTAAGAGGGTGCTGATCACTGAGGTCTCCTGTCCCAGCAGCAGCAGTAAGAGGGTGCTGATCACTGAGGTCTCCTGTCCCAGCAGCAGCAGTAAGAGGGTGCTGATCACTGAGGTCTCCTGTCCCAGCAGCAGCAGTAAGAGGGTGCTGATCACTGAGGTCTCCTGTCCCAGCAGCAGTAAGAGGGTGCTGATCACTGAGGTCTCCTGTCGCAGCAGCAGCAGTAAGAGGGTGCTGATCACTGAGGTCTCCTGTCCCAGCAGCAGCAGTAAGAGGGTGCTGATCACTGAGGTCTCCTTGTCCTGCATGCAGTCATGCAGTAAGAGGTGCTGATCACTGAGGTCCGCTCCCTCCCATCAGCATGATAATCGGTGTGCGTGGATCTACTGAGGCTCCTGTCCAGCCGACATGCATAAGAGGGTCGGCTGTCACTGAGTCTAGCCTTCCCACATGCACAGTAAGAGGGTGCTGATCACTGAGGTCTCCTGTCCCAGCAGCAGCAGTAAGAGGGTGCTGATCACTGAGGTCTCCGGTCTGCTGCTCTGCTGTCAGTCATTGCACCGGCCCCGGGGCTGCTCCCCACGTGTCCCCGGCTCCGCTCCCCTCCCCTCGGTGATGACTCAATCCCGGTGTCCCGGCCGCTCGCAGGGGGCTCGGCTGCTGAGCTGCGCAGCCCGGATCATTGATCACAGGTCAGGCTGCTGAATAAGCCATTAGCCGCACTGCTCCCTCCACACTGCTGCTGCTGCTACTGGCCGCACACGCTCCCTGCTGCCCAGCCGGCCACGGGGACTGAGGGCACCGACATCAAGTGGGGAGCACCGAGGCTGCCAGGCACACAGCCACCTGTACGGAGGAAGCAGAGCTGAGTGTGCATGCTGGCACCAGCTCTGTGTGTTACATAGGACTGCAAGTCCTGGTGACACCATCTCTGTGATGTTACATAGGACTGCAGGTCCTGCTGGCACCATCTCTATGTGTTACATAGGACTACAAGTCCTGCTGGCACCATCCCTGTGATGTTACATAGGACTACAAGTCCTGCTGGCACCATCTCTGTGTGTTACATAGGACTGCAAGTCCTGCTGGCACCATCCCTGTGATGTTACATAGGACTACAAGTCCTGCTGGCACCATCTCTGTGTGTTACATAGGACCACAAGTCATGCTGGCACCAGCTCTGTGTGGTACATAGGACTGCAAGTCCTGCTGGCACCATCTCTGTGTGTTACATAGGACTGCAAGTCCTGCTGGCACCATCTCTGTGTGTTACATAGGACTGCAAGTCCTGCTGGCACCATCTCGGTGATGTTCCATAGGACTGCAGGTCCTGCTGCCACCATCTGTGTGTTACATAGGACTACAAGTCCTGCTGGCACCATTTCTGTGATGTTACATAGGACCACAAGTCCTGCTGGCACGAACTATGTGTGTTACATAGGACTGCAAGTCACATTGCTGGCACCATCTCTGTGTGTTACATAGGACTACAACTCCTGCTGGTTCCATCTCTGTGATGTTACATTGGACTGCAAGTCACAGTGCTGGCACCATCTCTGTGATGTTACATAGGACTGCAAGTCACAGTGCTGGCACCATCTCTATGATGTTACTTAGCACAACAAGTCATGCTGGCACCATCTCTGTGATGTTACATAGGACTGCAAGTCACAGTGCTGGCACCATCTCTGTGATGTTACCTAGGACTACAAGTCACAGTGCTTGCGCCATCTCTGTGTATTACATAGGACTACATGTCCTGTTTGCACCATCTCTGTGTGTTACATAGGACTACAAGTCCTGCTGGCACCATCTCTGTGATGTTACATAGGACTGCAGGTCCTGCTGGCACCATCTCTGTGTGTTACATAGGACTACAAGTCCTGCTGGCACGATCTATGTGTGTTACATAGGACTGCAAGTCACATTGCTGCCACCATCTCTGTGATGTTACATAGGACTGCAGGTCCTGCTGGCACCATCTCTGTGTGTTACATAGGACTACAAGTCCTGCTGGCTCCATCTCTGTGATGTTACATAGGACTGCAAGTCACAGTGCTGGCACCATCTCTGTGATGTTACATAGGACTGCAAGTCCTGCTGGCACCATCTCTGTGTATTACATAGGACTGCCAGTCCTGCTGTCACCATCTCTGTGATGTTACATAGGACTACAAGTCCTGCTGTCACCATCTCTGTGATGTTACGTAGGACTACAAGTCCTGTGGCACCATTTCTGTGATGTTACATAGGATTGCAAGTCCTGCTGACACCATCTATGTGATGTTACATAGGACTGCAAGTCCTGCTGGCACCATCTCTGTGTGTTACATAGGACTACAAGTCCTGCTGTCACCATCAATGTGTGTTACATAGGACTGCAAGTCACATTGCTGGCACCATCTCTGTGTGTCACATAGGACTGCAAGTCACATTGCTGGCACCATCTCTGTGATGTTACATAGGACTACAAGTCCTGCTGGCACCATCTCTGTGTGTTACATAGGACTGCAAGTCCTGCTGGCATCATCTCTGTGATGTTACATAGGACTGCAAGTCCTGCTGGCACCATCTATGTGATGTTACATAGGACTACAAGTCATGCTGGCACCATCTCTGTGTGTTACATAGGACTGCAAGTCCTGCTGGCACCATCTCTGTGATGTTACATAGGACTGCAAGTCCTGCTGGCATAATCTCTGTGATGTTACATAGGACTGCAAGTCCTGCTGGCACCATCTCTGTGTGTTACATAGGACTACAAGTCCTGCTGGCACCATCTCTGTGTGTTACATAGACTGCAAGTCACATTGCTGGCACCATCTCTGTGATGTTACATAGGACTGCAAGTCCAGCTGGCACCATCTCTGTGATGTTACATAGGACTACAAGTCCTGCTGGCATCATCTATGTGATGTTACATTGGACTGCAAGTCACAGTGCTGGCACCATCTCTGTGTGTTACATAGGACAACAAGTCATGCTGGCACCATCTCTGTGATGTTACATAGGACTACAAGTCACTGCTGGCACCATCTCTGTGATGTTACATAGGACTGCAAGTCCAGCTGGCACCATCTCTGTGATGTTACATTGGACTGCAAGTCACAGTGCTGGCACCATCTCTGTGATGTTACATAGGACTGCAAGTCACAGTGCTGGCACCATCTCTGTGTGTTACATAGGACTACAAGTCACAGTGATGGCACCATCTCTGTGATGTTTCATAGGACTGCAAGTCACAGTGATGGCACCATCTATGTGTGTTACATAGGACTGCAAGTCACAGTGCTGGCACCATCTCTGTGTGTTACATGGGACTGCAAGTCACAGTGCTGACACCATCTCTGTGTGTTACATAGGACTGCAAGTCACCATCTCTGTGATGTTACAGATAAGCACATCAGTCCTCTGCTTGTTTTATGCTAAGTCCTAGCTCTTCTGTGTGTTACATAGGACTACAAGTCCTGCTGGCACCATCTCTGTGTGTTACATAGGACTACAAGTCCTGCTGGCACCATCTCTGTGATGTTACATAGGACTACAAGTTCTGCTGGCCCCATCTCTGTGTGTTACATAGGACTACACGTCCTGCTGACACCATCTCTGTGTGTTACATAGGACTGCAAGTCACCATCTCTGTGATGTTACATAGGACTATAAGTCCTGCTTGCACCATCTCTGTGTGTTACATAGGACTACAAGTCCTGCTGGCACCATCTCTGTGTGTTACATAGGACTACAAGTCCTGCTGGCACCATCTCTGTGTGTTACATAGGACTACAAGTCCTGCTGGCACCATCTCTGTGATGTTACATAGGACTACAAGTTCTGCTGGCACCATCTCTATGATGTTACATAGGACTACAAGTCCTACTGGCACCATCTCTGTGATGTTACATAGGACTGCAAGTCCTGCTGGCAGCATCTCTGTGTGTTACATAGGAATGCAAGTCACAGTGCTGGCACCATCTCTATGATGTTACTTCTCACAACAAGTCATGCTGGCACCATCTCTGTGTGTTACATAGGACTGCAAGTCACAGTGCAGGCACCATCTCTGTGATGTTACATAGGACTAAAAGTCATGCTGACACAATCTCTGTTATGTTACATAGGACTACAAGTCCTGCTGGCACCATCTCTGTGATGTTCCATAGGACTACCAGTTCTGCTGGCACCATCTCTATGATGTTACATAGGACTACAAGTCCTGCTGGCACCATCTCTGTGATGTTACATAGGACTGCAAGTCACAGTGCTGGCACCATCTCTATGATGTTACTTAGCACAACAAGTCATGCTGGCACCATCTCTGTGTGTTACATAGGACTGCAATCACTTCTGGCACCATCTCTGTGATGTTACTTAGGACTGCAAGTCCTGCTGACACCATATCTGTGATGTTACATAGGACTGCAAGTCACAGTGCAGGCACCATCTCTGTGATGTTACATAGGACTGCAAGTCCTTCTGGCACCATCTCTGTGTGTTACATAGGACCGCAAGTCACAGTGCATGCACCAACTGTGTGATGTTACATAGGACTGCAAGTCCTTCTGGCACCATCTCTGTGTGTTACATAGGACTGAAAGTCCTGCTGGCACCATCTCTGTGATGTTACATAGGACTACAAATCCTGCTGGCACCATCTATGTGATCTTACATAGGACTACAATTCACAGTGCTGGCACCATCTCTGTGGTGTGACATAGGACTACAAGTCCTGCTGGCACCATCTCTGTGTGTTACATAGGACTACACGTCATGCTGGCACCATCTCTGTGATATTACATAGGACTACAAGTCATGCTGGCACCATGTATTCTCTGTGATATTACATAGGACTACAGGTCATGCTGGCACCATGTGTTCTCTATGATGTTACATAGCACTACAAGTGATGCTGGCACCATGTGTTCTTTATGATGTTACATAGGACTACAAGTCATGCTGGCACCATGTGTTCTTTATGATGTTACATAGGACTACAAGTCATGCTGGCACCATGTGTTCTTTATGATGTTACATAGGACTACAAGTCATGCTGGCACCATGTGTTCTTTATGATGTTACATAGGACTACAAGTCATGCTGGCACCAGGTGTTCTATATGATGTTACATAGGACTACAAGTCATTCTGGCACCATGTGTTCTTTATGATGTTACATAGGACTACAAGTCATGCTGGCACCATGTGTTCTTTATGATGTTACATAGGACTACAAGTCATGCTGGCACCATGTGTTCTTTATGATGTTACATAGGACTACAAGTCATGCTGGCACCATGTGTTCTTTATGATGTTACATAGGACTACAAGTCATTCTGACACCATGTGTTCTTTATGATGTTACATAGGACTACAAGTCATGCTGGCACCATGTGTTCTTTATGATGTTACATAGGACTACAAGTCATGCTGGCACCATATGTTCTTTATGATGTTACATAGGACTACAAGTCAGGCTGGCACCATGTGTTCTTTATGATGTTACATAGGACAAATTATGTCTGGTGCCAGTCCACTGAGGGTGCATTTATTTTGCATTTTTTTGCTTGGTATTTCTAGCATCTTTTAGGCTTTTTATTTTCAGAAATTGTTGGGACCACATGTCAGCTAGAAAGAAAAATTAAAAACATAAATAAAACACAAATAATGCTTCTTCTATTCAGTACCGGATTAGGGTGCCCACCTGTGAAGCTGGTTTTCAGGGACCACTAGTGGAGTTGATTCATGGAGCCCACCCTACAGCTAATGTACATGACTGCACATGTTGGGCATCAGCTCTGATACAAAAATGTACCCCTAATATACCAGGATCCTGAAGGTCTAGAAGAAGATAATCTCATCTAGAGCTGATTTTAGAACCAACTGGTAAATAGTCTATTAAATTCTGCATGTCCAATGATTACTAGAGATGAGCGAATTTCTCAAAAATACAATTCGCCAGATTCACCGAATTTTCCCCAAAATTTCATTTCGGTCCGAATTTATTAGCTGCGAATTGCGTTAAATAACAACTATTTCCTGGCTGCAGAGAGCCTGTATGGTGTTGTAGAACATTGTGCCATGCTCAAATATGCAGAGGGAGCATGGTTTGGTATTGAAACAATGCTGTGATTTAGTATGACACGCAGATGACAGGCGCCGCTCTTAGAATCACTTCTTACTTCACTTATCTGGGCAGTTACAGGGGCAAAACTGACCAAATAACTGAAGAGAGAATACAGCCTGGAAGAGTAATGTCAGCACCAGCTAGAAAGAACCAAGCTGAGGGCCAAGACCCGTCAAAGAGCAGACTCCTTTTACACTGTCATCAGATAATTCCACAGATTATGACAGAACCTGTTCTGTTAAACGCTGATACATGTAGAGCCCCCCCCCCCGCCCCCGCCCCGAAAGAGTGGAGAGAGTTGTTGATAGTAATTTTGCATTGATGTCACTGATCATTTTGCCCTTCCTTACATCCGTCAGTGTCCGTTTTAATTCGGTCGATAATCCATCAGTATTGCTAAAGCCAAAAAGAAACAGGAATTGATACAAAACCTAGATGACAAGTAAATGGAATATTTGCATGTCTTATGTGTTTTGTATCCACTCATGCTTTTGGCTACCTAATCATCAGACAATCCTGATGCAAACAAAGGACCTTAATGCTTCTCCGAAGATACAATCGGTTGTGTTTGTCCTTTTCATTCCTTCTGACAGATTAAAAGAAGCAGAAAACCAAACACAGTGGCAATGTCATAGAATGTCATAGAATGGTGGAGTGTGGAAACAGCATTAGGAAACCACATGGTGGTCGAGTGAGAGAGTGGTCAGTTGGCAGCAACATAAGTAGGCCACAGAGTGGCACAATGACAGAGTGTGGAGGTGGCGGCAACATGAGTAGGCCACAGAGTGGCAAATGACAGATTGTGGAGGTGGCGGCAACATGAGTAGGCCACAGAGTGGCAAATGACAGATTGTGGAGGTGGCGGCAACATGTGTATGCCACAGAGTGGCACAATGACAGAGTGTGGAGATGACAGCAGCAGCATGAGGTGACCTGAGTGGTGAGGTGGCAGCAGCATCAGAAAGCTTCATAATAGCCCAGTGAAGAGTGGGGAGGTGGGTGGCAATACCAGTCCCTGGTAAAGATGGTGGGTGGTAGAAAGAGCAACTGGCAGCAGATGTGTGGCATCAGGCGGGTGGCAGCATCAGAATAGTGGCTGAGGCAGGTAGCCAGAAGAATCCAGACTCATTTGTCAAAGTTTGAGTGAGGTGGCATGGCTGATCTCATCTGATGCAACAGACATTGGTGTGTGGAAATCCTGGCTGATCCACGCCTAATTTATCTTGACAAAGGTGAGTCTCTCCACATTTCAGGTAGACAAGCAAGTTCTCCTTGGGGTCACTATGTCCCCCGCCGCACTGAACACCCGCTCTGATGCCACACTAATGGCCAGGTCGGACAGATTTTCCAGTGCAAACTCGGCAAGTTGCAGCCACAAATCCAGTGTGGCGCCCAGTAGTCCAGCGGATCTTCAAGGTGGGGTGGCAGTGTGCTGTCCCAGTAGGCCACCACCTGTTAGTTCATGGTCTGCTCCAGGTGCTGCTGCTGGTGAGTGCCTTCCTCACTAGGCAGGGTAAGAAAGCTGCTCATCAACAACTCCAGACTCAGGTTGCTGCTGATTGAACAGGTACTGCTACTATCCCTCCGCTCCGCCACTCCCCACAGCAGCCGTGCAGTGGTACGTGAGCACTGAGGAACCTCCCCGTCAGACCTGCTAGAGGATGGACGATGGCGCAGATAGGCAGCGGCCAACTGACTACATAGGATGTCTCTGTAGTACTTGAGTTTGTCCTCCCTCTTGGCAGGTGAAAAAAGGCTCCCATTTTGGACTGGTAGCGAGGGTCCAAGAGTGTGGAGAGCCAGAAATCATCCCTCTGCCGGATGGTGACTATTCGGCTGTCACTACCCAGGCAAATCAGCATGAAGTGGGTCATGTATGCAAGTCACTCTGAGGGACTCCCTGTCTCCATTTCCACTGTATACTGCCAGGCTGAAGTGGTGGAGGAGGACCGGGGCGGACATTGGCGCAGTTTGACAACGTGGAGAAGAAAGCGGCGTCTCCTGTCCAAGTTGCTGGTGTGGCTGGGCAGGAAGCAAAATTCACCCAGTAGGCCGTAAAGGACATGTATTGGCCCTGACCGTAGTTACAGCTCCATATTTCTGCGCTGCCGTGCACTTTGGAAGACGCCGACAGGGTCAAGGACTGGCCCACCTTTTCTTCTACACATTTGTGCAGGGCTGGTACTGCCTTTTTCGAAAAGAAATGACTGCTTGGGACTATCCACCTCAGCTCGGCACAAGCCATTAGTTCTCTGAACGGTGCAGAATCCACCACTTGAAAAGGGAGGGACTGCATTACCACCAACTTGGACAGGTGCACAGTCAGCTTCTGCACCTTAGGATGGCTAGACGCATACTGCTGTCTCTGGGCAATCGCCTTGGGGAATGACTGCTGGTGCGATGAGTGGCGAGGAGCATCTGGACCGGTAGATGATGGGAAAGACAGACATCTCCTTTCAGCAGAGGTGGTGGAGCCTTGACTGACTGAAATAGGATGCGTGCCACTGGGTGCTGCTGTTGCGGCAGGATGAACACCACATCTGAGACACGTTTCTCCCAGACCACTGGATGGGGACGCTGCATGTGTTGACGCAGGGCTATGGTGCCAATATTAGGTCCCTGGCCATGCTTCACTTTCTGCTCACAGATTCTACATATAGCCATGTTCGCCTCCTCCAGTGTCTTGGCAAAAAACTGCCACGCCGCAGAATAGGTGATTTTACCACCAACGCTCCACACTGACTGACTGCTGCCGCCAGTGCCTCAGTGAGCCCCATGCGCCACTATTTTCTGGGCTGGAAGGGACCTGCGAAGCTGGTGGTCTATCCCGTGGCTGTTTGGCTCCCAACCTCGCACTAAAACCTGCTGACTCCCAGCCACACTACTGACTTGCTGGCTGCACCACTGCCTGACCACTCTTCTCCCGACGATGATGATGAAGTCCTTGCTTCACCCGGCTCCGAAGGCTACATCGTCATTGATTAGTGTTTGAACATCACTGCTGTCCTTTTCAACGGTCTTGGTGTACAGAGCCTGACAGCTCTCAACATAACCTCCCATGCTACTCTCCACATCACTACTTGCCCGACTACTGCAAGTAGCAGCGGATGTCTACCCCACCTCTTTGCTGCCAAGTAGCTGTTCACTGTCCTCAAATAGTTTGTCCTCGCTGTATACTGGTACAGAGCCCAGACCATATAGTAGTTCACTGGCGGAAGGTAGAAAACAGGACAGAGACGGGTTGAGGCCGGGAGAGGGTCCCTGACCTGCTCCCAGGCTATGCCAATTAAGGGTTGTGTTTGACGTTCCCACCGACTCTTGGCTGGGGTTGTCAGATGTCATCTGGGAGGAAGTGGATGACCTAGTCAACCATTCAACAACCGTTGGCTTGGTGGTCAACACACGGTCGATAGATGACACAGGCAGCTTTTGCCTCCACAAGTGACCCCTCCTGCGATGTCCCCATACAGTGCTGCGACCTGTGCCTTCTCCAGGAACACTTGTGCCACTGCCACTCCCATGTGAATCTGCCACCTAAGGGCTGTGACATCACAGAAGCCCGCTGGCTGCTGATTTGCTGCATGTCTACACATGTCATTGAGGGTGTTCTTTTCTTCCTCCCATAGTTCTTTGCCCCATGTCACACCATGTGCTCGCGGCCATTTTAGATTTGTTACCACGAATCGCCATGAACTTTGGTTTCGTTCAGAACTGAATTTTTCCTGAAATTCTAAACGAATTCCACTTCGTTAGAATCGATTCACTCATCTCTAATGATTACTATAAAGGTACTATTCCCATGTCCTGTATAGATGGAGGTGGAACCCTGGTAGTCCAACAACGCTACTTCTGCCTTTTGCTCTCTGCCTCTTTCTCCCTGAAAATCGGTTCCAGTCCTACCATGTCCAGGGGCCCAACAGGAGTTTCCCTTGCTCCCATGTGGGGAAGTCAAACCCTGCTTCTATTTGTGCCGTTTTGCTTTACTTTTGGGGAAATTTTCATGGACTTGGCTTTAAAAAAAAGAAAAGTATGAAAAATAAAGCTACTAAAAACCGCTGCAGCTGAAAATCAAGGTGTCCCAAAAAATCCAAAAAAAGAAGGGTGGGGCGAAAATGTATGAAAAATGTCTAGTTCTAATACTTCCTTTGTTGTCCATGGCAACCAGAGCTCCCCTTTCATTTTTTCCAAGCACTTAATGAAATGGGAGCTCTGATTGGTTACTACGGGCAACAAAGAAAGTCTTACACCTAGACAGTTGTCCCATTAGGTGTGAAGAATCCTAATTGACTACACTGCACATTAAAATAAAATATAACCTAATATTATTTACTTTAGCATTGGGGGCAGTGTCCCACTTCTGTAAAATACATCGGTTGGGAATACTGATGGGGTCTAAGCAATGCACAGTGCCAGCACAGGGCATTCAGGATGGTCACACCTGGCATGTTGCTAGATAACTTCACAAACTCAATCAGGTGCTCTTTCGTTTTTCATGCTTTTATAACTTTGACAAATCGCTGGGGCCAGATGTTATCTAAAAGTAAACAATGAAACATAAAACGCACCACAAACAATGCTTTTTCTATTTATACTGTTTTTCTTCTCTTTTAGAGAAATTTTAAGGTATGGGCTGTTTTGTTTTTTTGTTAATGTAGCGTTCTTTAGGTAGTGAAATTTTTGCTGATTTTTTTATTTTCAATAAAAGGTCACAAAAAAGTGCTGCAACTAAAAATCAATGTTTTTACAAGCAGAAAAAAAAAGTGAGAGTGAAGGAGGCTGTATTTGCTGCTCCTATGATGCACAGCAAAAAAGAAAAGGTGATACTCCCTGCATTGGCGAACTGTATCCACGTTCTTTAAAATGCCTGCGGTGGAAATAATAATAATCTTTATTTATATAGCGCCAACATATTCCGCAGCAATTTACAAATTAGAGAGTATACGTACAGACATTACACATTAAAAAAGTACTTACACATGAAACCCAAAAAGGGTTTTGTAGGGCCCTGTCACGAGAGCTTAAAAAATTATTTTAGGGCATGCCCCACTGCAGGGTTTTGGGGACGGTTTTTCGCCTGGTTTGCGGCCGTTTTGAAAAACCGTCCAAAAAATGAGCAAAATGGTGTTTCTTAAAAAACCCCCGGGGCAGCAGCCCCCCATTTGCACGGGTTTTCTTTTCCGGGGGTTTTGCCGCCCGCGGGCCGGCCTAAAAGCTTTTCAACAAGCACAGTTTCTGCCCGGTTTTTTCGGAGGGAAAAACCGGTGCTTAGGGAAGGGGAAAGGGGGGAGGGCTTTTCTCCGTTAGGGGCCCCGGCCCCCCAAAAACGGGAAACAAATCCCCGGCCGGAAAAAACCGCCCGGTATTTTTTCCTGTGCAGGGGGAAAACAATCGGTGATTTTAAACAAGGGTTTCCCACCCCATTTTTCATAAATGGGGGTTTTTTAATGAAAAGTGAAAAAACCCTGCCCCCCAACATAGTAATTATATACAAAAAAGTTCCTGTGAGTCCCCAAATGTGGGGGATGACAGATGTGGGGTGATAGCAGTTAGGGATTTGGGTGGGCCAGGCTGAGAGATGTGTTCTCAGGGACTTTTAAAAACCCTATGGGGGTTTGTGAATGGGGCCGGGGATCCCCCCCACATTTGCATTTTCCCAGAAAAAGGGTGAAAGCAGTATAAAAATCTTGGAGACGGGGCAGGGGAGGTTGGGAAATGTTTGGGAGGAATGAAAACCGGATATAAAGCAGCAGAGCGGGGGAAGCGGGTTTAGGGGTGGTAGACAGAGATAAGGGAGGTTGAGTCAGGGGGGTGAAAACGCTGTGGAGGTTTTATGGGTGAGAGTTTTTTTTATTCTGTATTCTGTATTAAAGGGCAACAAATGAAAAGGAGACAAGAGTAGGGGGCATCAGTATAGTGCTGGATAGAAAGACGGGCCTGGCTGTTTGCATTCTGGTAAAATTGGGGGGGGGGAGGGGGGGTTTCCCACAGAGGGGGGACCGAAAAGCAAGGATTTTCAGTATTTAAAGACGAAAAAAGAAAAAGAGCAAGTTTTTAAGAGTTTGGGTTTTTTTCCCTTTAGGGGGGAAAAAGGGGACGGATTTTGGGATGTTCTTGAGGTCCAGGGGTAGGGCGGGAAAGGGTTGGATAGTGTCCCATCTCAAAGTACAGGCTGATATGGTGAAAGATAGGAACTAGAAATGGCTAGAATCAGATGCTTTGTATAGGGCCCTGAAATTACTTATGACAGCCCTAGGCGTACTGATGGCACATCTACAATACACAGTACCAGCACAAGGCATCCAGCTCTGGCAATATTTCTAGAGTATTACAGAAAAAGGAGAAAAAATAGCTCAAAAAAAGACGGATACAGAAACATGGCCATACTCAATGCTAGTAAAGCTGAAGTGAGCCTAAACACCTGCACAGAGCAGCACACGCCCACCAGCATTTAAAGAAAAATACCCAGAGGGTGGCAGACTAAAGGGTAGTTGCCCATTACAACTCTTCTCCACATAGGTGGACAGAATAGCTGCACCTATCAATTGAACATCTATTCACTATATCCATGCAAAAAAAGCAAAAAAGCCACAGTACAGGGGTGGCGTGTGCTCTCCTGTGCTGTTTTAGGCTCACTTCAGTCTTTCTAGCAGTGCATATTTCTTAAGGGTAACAGCCAGCATAACGCAGGTGGCTCCCTTGGCAAGCCTGGTACAGTCACATACTGCAATTATTCAGGTGATCAATATAAGCTATAACCAGTCTGCTATCAGGGGTCATATAGGAAGTCATATAGACAGAAAAGTCTATATTAATATGGTATTTTTGTAAAATTGCACCATAACGGTCATTGACTATAATGGGCCAACCAAGCAGCCTTTGAAAAAGCCAAATAATCAGGTTGCCGAATATGGGTAAAAGAAATTCCAAGTATCTGCACTTAGTATCAGTTCCTGGTAGAGTCATTGGTGTCTTAAGATGTTGGGCCATATCAGCCAACAAGACAATGTAATGATGCACATGAAGGGTCTGAACATCTATTTTTTTCAGTTGATCATGTTTAATCACTTAACGTATATCTCACAGCTGTAATAGCTATCATTACAAAGACTTTTTATTGCTGTGTTAGGCATAAAAATGAATAGTCTTTTCGTAAAGGAGTTGAACGACTCCTGGCTTTTTTAAAACCTCTGTTATTAACATTTTTGTATTATGTGATGGATTCTGGTACTTAATAGAGGGACCCCCATTACAACTTCCTTCTATCAGTCAGAATTTGTTTGACTTAAGTGCTGCAAAGATAAGATTGCAGTGCCTTCTTTCTATGGGGTCCATAGGTAGAGCAGAGGTGATTCAACTTTCAATCCTGGGATCCAGGGGTTCGGGTATTCGTGATTCTCACAGTGACTAGTCCCCATCAATGTAACTTTATTTCGTCTAAATGTCAAAAAAATCCTTAAATTGGAAAATCCGTCCTTTTGAATGCATAGTGGTACAGCTGAAGACTTCAGTGCTAAATGTAAGTTTAGGAAGACAGACATGCCAGAGTAACAGGGTGCCCTTTTTAACAGATAATTGAGACTTCTTAGTTCTGAATTCTCCAGGAAAGGCTGTGCATTGATGTCAGTGCTTAGTGTTTCTCAATTAGAAATTCTTCTGTGACTGCACAGACTGTGCTGATGCTTTGTGGCCACAGAGACAGAGTGGAAAAAAAGCATCTCTTAATTCAAGCAGCACATTGGGAGCACAGCAGCCACCTTCATGTTCCCCTCGCCTATTATGGATGCTGCCGACTTGGCTATGTCATTTCATTTGTATAGTTAAAAAAAGTCACTTCTAGCATTGAAGGAAATTCAGATTCACTGTGTGACTTTTCGGTTTTGTAAAGGAACCTGCGGTTTGAGAAGGGGGAGATTTACAGACTGCCTCATTTAAGATAGCTGTAATATGATAATAGTGAGAAGAGTGTTACTTACTGTATTAGTCACAGTATGAGTCCACATCAGCTTTGCATATGTGTAAGAATTGCACCGTACCAATTTGGAATGTCACAGACATTTTACGGTGCAAACAGAACACTTTTATATTGTTACGTAGAGGCACCACATAATGATATGTTACGTCACTTTTAAATGTGGATTATTGGAAGCCACAATGTGCAACAGATCTCTATAACAGAATAAACTGCTATGTTGGCTTTCTCCCCACACTAAGGTACCCTCCCCTATCACTATCTGCCATTGAAGGTTCTGTTGAGAGAGGATCCGTTTTATGATGAACGCCATTGACACCCAATGGACCCCATTGGTTACAATGAGGTCCATCAGGTTTCTCTTGTAGTGTACGTTGTTTTAACAGAAAAATACATACAAAAATTGGACACTACTTCCTCAAAAAACACTACAATTTTTGGGCCATATTCACAACTCAATGGCTGGACTAGACTGAACCCAATAGCAGGCAACTCTGGCCCATATGCTAAACCGTGGGAATAAAAAAGCAGGTCAGCTTAATTGTTGAGCAGCAGCTCACACACCCCACTGCTAGGGGAACAATTAGATGATAAAAAACTACACATTAACTTAATACCTGTTCACACCAGCATGCAGTAAAGCCACAGTTTAGTGCATGGGGAGATTGCACAAATGCAAAAATACCTATAGAACAACCAATCACATACCCTTAATGCATGAGGAGGGTGGTTGCTGTTACTGCCAAAATTTGCATAAGTGAGGCCAAAAGTTTGCCTGCACTGGTTTTCAGACAAGTAAATGCCAATGTGAGGCTGAAGAGATATGGCGCCTAAAAATTGTAGTGTTTTTTGAGTAAGGTCCCATATTTGTATGTGTTTTTTCTGTTAAACCAACATACACTACAAGAGAAACCTGATTGTAACCATTGGGGTCCATTTGGAGTCAGTGGCGTTCATCATAAAACGGATCCTCTCCAAACAGAACTTCCAATGCAGATGTGTGTGTAGGGACTCGCAATACATAGAGACCGTCGAGCATACCGGTTGCGAGCTTGCTTTAGACAGTGGCCTAA
This sequence comes from Phyllomedusa bahiana, assembly GCA_025379985.1. NCBI lineage: Eukaryota > Metazoa > Chordata > Amphibia > Anura > Hylidae > Phyllomedusa > Phyllomedusa bahiana. The sequence goes on along the minus strand of JAODAL010003386.1, from coordinate 6,297 downwards.
TGTACCAACAAACACCTCATATCCTAAAATTTTTTTCCAGTATGTTTCATTTTTTATTTGCCCAAAGAATGCTGGTGACGGAGGTGTCTGTATTTTGTGTTTGGAACACGCCGTGAATAGTTCTGGGCAACCCGGCCTAATCTAATTAGTATGGGTGTCACTAATAGGTTGTAAGCCAGCATGGTGCACTACACGTATCTGTATTTATGGCACCTTTTTGTATCGCCTTATTTATGTGCAATTGTAGTACCAGCAACCACCCCCCTCATGCATGGAGGGTATGTGAGCGGTTTCCTTGGAAAACACTTTAGCATTGATAACTCAACTAATTTCAGGTCAGACCACCAAATTGTTTCAGTCCACAAACTTCAGATCGTAGATTAGACAACACCCCTTAAATTATTCATCTCATCTCCATCAATTCTGGCTCCGCTTCTAAAAGATGTCCTGATGCTGGCCAGTGCCAAGTTATTATGTAGAATGCCACAGCATACGAGGAGTAAGGCTCTGTGATTCACAAGTGTGCCATCCATAATGTACCGACCATAATATGCCACTCTGTATGTGAGCCTATTGTTGATAAAACATCACAAACGTATACTATGCTTTCTCGTCCCCAATATAAAATCTATAGTGACTTAAATCGGACCAAATGTAGTCACTTTAGACTTTAGGTTATATTAAAATATACAGCTACATCACAGTATATGCTTGAATATCTTTTTGTTGGAAGTGACTTATCAGCAGTGATGCACCAAAACAAGGTTTGAATGGGGCCTTAAAGAGTTACAGACATATTGAAGATTTATAGGACTTAAAGGGAACCTGTCACATAGATTATGCCCCCTTTGCTGAGCGCAGCATAATCTAATGACAGACATGCTGTTTCAAGCGCTGGGTCCCGTATTCTGTATGATGCGGTAGTTTTTTGAACATTACCCCTCAAAATCTTATTCAGAGTAGGTGTTAGCCCCGCCCCCTGACAGTTATTCACATGTTTCTACCTATTCAAAGTAATGGTTTGTCAGTTGAGGTGGGCGGAGCTAGCCCCGGTGGGCGGGCGTTTTTAAAAAAAACTGACTCTTTGAATGACTCTTCTGGCTGAAAACTGCAGATTTGAGCATTTAAATACACAAAAACTCCCGCATTTTTACAGAATAAGGGGCCACGCGCTGGAAACAGCATGTCTGACACTAGCTTGTGCTGTCCTCAGCAAGGGGGGCATAAACTATGTGACAGGTTCTCTTTAAAAGACAAAGCAATTTTTTTAATACAGCAATGATACAATGCGTTTTTCCAATTTCAAAATAACAATGTTTTTCAATACAATATATGGAACCTTAAATGGTACCATTAAAACACAAACCCTCATACAACTATACCAAAAGAAAAGTGCAAATGCTATAGAGTACATGGGCCCTGGGCTGCTTTACATTTCTGGGCCTCCGTAGGCTCTGTTCACACCACCTGTTGGTAATGCATATTTCAAAATCACCCTCAAAATAGCACATGACAAATGTATGGAGATTTTTACTAAGTGATGCATTAAAAGTTATGTTTTTAAGGATAGGAATTTGTTTTGGTTGATCGTTTGCTTCTTCTCTTTAATAGTCAATTGGGGTCCGACTTCTTTAACCCCACAAACAGTCTTTTCCTGCACAGCGGTCCCTTGGCTACCTTCTATGCAAGACAACAGCAGCATTCAAACGAATGGGCCAGCTGCAGTTCTCTGCACACCGGAGTGGCTCGGTGTGCAATTGTGCAGGAAAAAAAGCAGAGTTCTGTGGCCCCCTCAACGGCAGAATCAGTGCTGATCCCAAAGGTCGAACCCAAACAAAAGTAATAGCATGTCCCAACAATATATCCAGACCTCAACATATCATCAAGGCGGGGCATAGCTTAGCAGTAAACTATCATTTTATGAAATGGGAATACCCTTAATAGTTAATCTCAATAAAGATTTTTAAAAAATTAATGCAAGTTTATGTACTCCAGTAGCTCATTACCTTTAAAAAATCAGGTAAAAGTTGCATAGCAGTTTCAGTATATAAATAGTTATACTATTAACTGTTTTCTAATATACATCCCTAATTCATTTTTAATAATTTTCAATATCTGTGCTTGTTGTCATTCAATAACAACAACAACCTTCATAACGGCACTCAGCCTTTACCTATCACAATAGATTTTTATCCCCTGGAAACAAACAATGAAAGCTCTTTCTAAATCACAGCAAGCACAGCTCTAGGATACTGTAAAAGTAGGACATGGAAAGTATAATACTGACAAATTGTACATTTTTATTCTTCAAAAAATTTTTTGCTAAAAATCGGAATACGATTAATACGATCATGATAATAGTAGATATGAGCCTTGTATAGGGTAAAGTGAACATCATTTGGAACCAGTTATTGGTGGGATACTGAAAACCTATCAATGAATTCAATCTATTGGTTATTAATAAAAGAGTTAAGTTTTAGAAGAAAAAAATGGGCAGGAAGATGATTTGAAAAACAATTTCCAAAAAAGGATGTTTTAAAATGTATAATGTATAATTCCGCCTGTTTAATGGATGAAAACTGCAATGAGAACATATGTTACGTTAGGTGTTTATGCTTTGATATGCAATTCATCTTTAGAGCCCGGAGAATTTCATTACCTTACCACTTTTAGTGGCAAAATAACTGGGAATACTGCATGTATGACAACATTGGAACGATATTGGAATTATAGCAACTTACTGTCTGAAAAAGTACCAGCCCCATGCCTCCTAAACAGTGCCAGCAGCATGCTCGTTTTAACAGTGCCATCCAAATTCCCAATGAGCAATGCTAGGAAATGCTCCCCGAAAAGTGTTAGTGTATGTTCACTCAACCCATTTAGAAGTGTAAATTTACACTTCAAAATCTGCTTCAAAAAGCGCCTGATTAGAGGCGTATTTTGAAGCAGATTATAAAGTGTAAATTTACATATATATATATTAAATATAATATATAATATATATTTATATATATATATATATATTATGTATAATATATATATATATATATATACGTATATTGTGCTTATCAAAATAGCATTTATTCAATGCAAGCATTGGAAGACACACATAGTGTACAGCATGTAGCCTATACAAACTATGTCAACCCTCCCACCCACCCTTCCCGGCTCCGAGCCAGTTCTAACTTTTATAACTCAATCCCTCCTCCTCCTCTGCAAGAATACATTAGCCAATCCGGTTAAACCTTAAAATACCTATCTAGTTCCTATACGTTGGTTTGAAGCTAACATTAGCATATGGAGCCCACCTCTGGGTGTTTCCCTTCTCAAACAAAGAACCCTCTCCATGGAGTAAGATTTCAGGAATAAATAGGTCTCTTCAACCAGACCACATGTGTCGTTAATTAACTGGCTCCACAGTAGGAAAGGGGCCCTTAACTAATGTAAATTCCTTTCTGCTGAGATCTTATACATACCACCAGTCTCTTTAAGGTCTGATAGAGAACAAATAACAATTAATAAGTATCTAAAAATCATATAAAAGTACAAAAAATATAAATATTACCCTCATATATATGTACAATTGAAACCAGAAGTTTACATACACTATATAAAAAGACACATATGCATGGTTTTCTCACTCATTGACATGAAATCAGAATAAACCTTACCCATTTTAGGTCAGTTAGGATGATCAAAATTATTTATATTTGCCAAATGCCAGAATAATGAGAGAGAGATTTTAAGGCATATTTATTACTTTCTGCAAAGTCAAAAGTTTCCATACACTAGGATTACTATGCCTTTAAACAATTTGGGACATTTCATATGATGATGTCATGTCTGTGGAAGCTTCTGATAGGTTTATTGGCAACATCTGAATTGGAGACACACCTGTGGATGTTTTATAAAGCACACCGGAAACACACTGCTTCTGTGTGTGACATCATGGGAAAGTCTAAAAAATCAGCCAAGATATCAGGAAAAGAATTGTGGTCTTGCACAAGTCTCGATCATTCTTGGTTGCAATTTCTAGGTACCTGAAGGTGCCTCATTCATCTGTACAAACAATTATACACAAGTACAAACAAGATGGGAATGTCCAGCCATCATACCGCTCAGGAAGGAGATGGGTTCTGTGCCTCAGAGATGAACGTGCTTTGGTCCGACATGTGCATATCAACCCAAGAACAAAAGACCTTGTGAAGATGCTGACAGAAGCTGGTAAGATTGTGTCATTATCCACAGTGAAACGAGTACTGTATTAACATGGGCTGAATAGCCACTCTATCAGAAAGAAGCCATTACTCCAAAAGAAACATATAAAAGCCAGATTAATGTTAGCAAATGCACACAGGAACAAAGACCTACATTTTTTAAACCGCCGTCGCGACAAAACAAAAGAAATGTTTGGCCAAAATGACCATTGTTACATTTTTGGGAAAAAGGGAGAACTTTGGGAAAACCAAAGCCCAAATGTGAAACACGAGGGTGGGCACATGTTGTGGGGTTGTTTGTGGGAGGCGACGGGGGCACTTCACAAAAATTGATGGCATCATTTAGGAAAGAAAATTAGGGCAATATGAAACAACATTCAATAAGACCAGGAAGTTAAACCCTTTGGGGGTAAAAGGGTCTTCCAAATGGACAATGGGCTCGAAGCATACTGCCCAAAATGGTTACAAAGTGGCTTTAAGGAAAACCAAGCAATGTTTTGGGTGGGCCTCCAAACCCTGATCTCAACCCATTTAAATTTATGGGCAAAGCTGAAAAGGCAGGGATGAGCCCAAGGCGAAACCAAAACATGGTTTTATTTCAAAAAGTTCGAGGGGGATGGGCCAAAATTCCTACCAACTATTGTGAGAAGCTTGTGGGAAGGGTATCCAAAACTTTTACCCAAGTCATACAGTTTTTAAGGGGAAAGCTACCAAAAACCAATTAAATGTAGGGAAAAATTTTGACATTCAGAAGTAACAAATGCCTTAAAAATGCCTCTCATTATTCTGGCATTTGGCAAATAAAAATTTAATTCTGGTTCCAAAATTGACTTAAAAGGGGTTAAGTTAATTCTGAGTTCATTCAGATAGTGAGAAAAACAGTGTCTTTTTAATAGTGTAGGTAAACCTCCGGTTTCAACTGTGTACGTAAAGTGTAATATATATATATAATAATATATATATATATATATATATATAAATATATATATATATATATATATATATATATATATGAACTATAGTGTATACTATACTATGCTATCATGTTATAGTTATATATATATATGTATATATAATATAAAATTTTAAATATATGTATAAATTAGTACCCCTCACGGCACGGCACCTTTTCCCGTCATGGGGTTTCTTAGTTCAAGGATCGCCGCTTTCATAAGTGGAATGGCACTCGGACACAGGGATAGCATATATACTATAGTTTTGTGTATATATATATATGTGTATACATATACCCTAACCCTTCCCTAATCTAATGGTCATCATGGCATCATCACTGGGAGAGGACACAGTATGGAAAGAAAACATAGTATGGGGTGAGGACACAGTATAAGGAGAAAACACAGTACAGAGAGAGATTTTACAAGTGTAAATGGTATGTTCAAGTGGTGTATTTGTGGTGCGTACTTCAGAGCGTATTTGGGCCAAAGTACGCACCCGCAACATGCTTCAAACAATTGACATGTACAGCCCTCACTGAGCACAGTGTAAAATTATCTTCATTCAGGCAATGATTTTATGTCTGTAAATACGGCGAGAAATACATAAGATTGGACATTGCTCAGCATAATCGCGTTGAAATTACGCACTTGTAAGTGTGTAATATCAACAAAGCAATGAATGCTTAATGTGGTGCTTACCTGTGCGCGTCACATTACATTATGAGAGCTCCCCCTTAAAAAATTGACAAAGCACTTAAATTTATGCAAGTAAAATAGGTGCCACAAATACTCTTGTAAAATGCCTGTCGTGTGAACAATGGCGCGTATTTTACATTAGAATCAATGAAAGGTGTTTGGAAAATTGTTTGAGGCTTATTTTGGGGCGAATAAAATAAATGTGAAAATATATTTTGTGAACATACCCATAGTCATATAACCCTTCAAAATTGCCAACTATATTCCCTCTCAAGTGCCAGTCATATAACCAATCTTAGTAGTGTCAGCCACATGCCTTCTCAGAATGACACCACATTCAGTTCATTCTGACTTTTAAAAATATTTTCATTTCCCTTTTCCCCCGTGACAATTTTTTTATCCTCTATAAAACTTTTGCCTATTGTTTC